>MU735407.1:2617-16604 GCA_026770625.1 Nicotiana glauca
AGTTCATATTTATTTCAGGCTTATAAAATTAGACTTCCGCAGCTATTGTTAGTATTATTTTATGCTATTAAATTGAACACAGGATGGTTTGTTTATGGAAACGATGAGTAAATTGGCTTGCCTAGCTACCACGAGTAGGCGCCATCACGATCCTGATGGTGGGAAATCCGGGTCGTGACATCCTACCTATGATGTTTTACATCAAATCAACAGATATACAACATGTATCTTTATACATATATTTTTATATCTAATAATTATTATTACTAGTATACATTGTATTTTACCATGGGTTATCACTTATTTATAATTAACTAAGAAATATGATTTATTGTAAAATTTAATAATTACATCAACAACAACAAACCCCGTGAGCTACCACTGTTTGACCAAAAAGTATTAACTTTCTATTAAACTATTATGTCTTATGTAATAAAGGGTTAAACCTAGTTAATGATAATATCTCTAGATATAGATCTTGAAAGCATGGATAGCATAGGACTGAGTTAGTTAGAGATTGAAAATAACACATATATCTAATATTCTAAATGGTATGAGCATAATGGAGGGGTAACTAGCAATAAGTAACAATAAATGGCATTTAAGCAAATAGGAGGTGTGCTTCACTCAATAATGGATAAATTAGATGATTGTTCCTCCTAACAATGATGAGCGACGGACAAATCCTAGAATGTTTGAACTATTCTTGAATCTGATGGAAAAGTATGGAATAATGTGAGTGAGAATATTTATGAAATTGTAAAGTTTGTATCTTTGCTAGAGAGAGAATCTTCTTCTGAAAGGTGTTCTTCTCAAGTGAATATTACATGCCTTACACCATTGTCTCTTTTTCTATTTATATGAGACACGTTCCTAACAAATCCTAATAGTACAAGTGCAGAAAATATTCACTAGAATATTCTCTTTAATATCCTATTCCAAAAACTAGCCGTTATTGTTCTATCTACGGTACTCGACCTCGGTACTAATTGACAGCTTGACCACGAATCTTGTTGCTTCCTGGTCGACCTCGATTGACTCTTTCCTTAAATTTATTTTTCCCCAAATATTCTAGGGTAGATTTTGATCCATAAAATCACAAGTGGGGTTTAGGAGGGGTAGTGTGTACGTAGACCTTACCGATCCTAGGAGGACAGAAAGAGGCCAAGATTTAAAGTTTACGGGTTTTGAATTTGTCACAGAACCCATAACTCGTCTTAGTTACTGGGTTTGCAAATAAATATTTATAAATATTTAACGAATTTCGTAGTACAAATATAGTATTTAAGCAAAAGTGTTTGAGTTCGGCCGAACCCACATCTTATAGGCTAGCTCCGCCTCCGAAGACATAGAAGTTGTTTTCGATAGACCTTCGGCTAAAAGTGCGGTAAAATCTAATGATTAACTTTTTAAAATCCTTGTGTACTTGTTAAAAAACTACTAAAGTTTGACTCAAAACCAACTAATCTGTTTCAGTAACTACCCAATTTTCTGTTATTTCGTCAGTTATATAAACGAGTAGCTCTTGATGTAATAAGAATATCACAAGAACGCGCCAGAAAACTTACCCTTCCTCATCTCTACACTACCATATACATATAGAAATAAGAGAGAAGAATCAAAGAGAGACAGAGGAAAAAGAAGAAGAAGCTAAAGATGGAAAATCCTGGTTTAAGTAAAGCAGAACTGCAGCAATACACATACAATGTAGCTGAACAATTAGATGGTGGAAATGATGATCATACTGATGATAATTACATGCAGATATTATACGAAAAAGAAATCGCCAACCCTATACTCAATGTGTAAACATTATCAATGAGAATTGGATTCAACAATTTCGCACTGCTGCAATCCACTACATTCTCAGGGTTAGTAATCAAAAACCCCATTAATTAATTTCTTTATTATCACAACTTATTTTATTTTGATGGAGACGGGGAAAAAATTTCAGTTTAGAATCCACACAGTTTACACAGCTGTGATATATCTTGATAGGTTTCTTGCTACACGGACAATAATTGTAAGTGAACTAAGCTTCCTCTGAAAATGGTAGTATTATTGATTGTTTTATTTTCTGATTTTTTTATTTGCCATAATCTTGTTTGTAGAGGGGACAAAACTGGTCAATAAGGGTAATAGCAGCAGCTTGTTTATCAATGGCTGCAAAAATGGACGAAAGCAGAGACACATTGCCATCATTATCAGAATATCCTATGGAAAATTTTGAATTAATTAACAACCCAATAAATGCCATACGAATGATGGAAGATTTGATCTTAGATGTGCTTAAATGGAATATGTGGTGTGTCACTCCTTTTGCTTTCACAATATTTTATTTTCAATCAACATTCTGCAAAGAAGATTCAAGAAAAGATTATATTAGAGCCAAAACTATGGAGATCATAATGAGTGTACTTAGAGGTAATGAGCTTCTTTAATTCTTCCTGTTCAATTCGTAGATTAATTATAGTTATTTAGGAGTTACTACCAAGCAGGCGTTTGGACATAAAAATTGTAATTTTTGAATAAAAAAAGAGTAGTATTTGGGGTTAAGTTAAAAAATGGTATTTGAACTTTGAAATTATGTTTGGATATGTATTTCACTTGAAAATAATTGCAGTTTTGTGAGTGGGAAAAAAAAAAAAATCTCAAAATTTTGAAAAAGCAGTCAAACTACTTTTTGGTTTTTGAAAAATTCAGTTTAGAAAAATTTTCAAAAACTTGCAATCTTATGAACAAACATATTTTCTTTTTATAAAAAAAGATTTTTTTATGGACAAACGATGCCTAAAGTTTTGCCTAATTTATTGTGCAGATGTGAGGTTAATGAATTACAGACCATCTGTAATAGCAGCAGCTGCAATATTATTAGCACTAAACCAAAACTTGACCATGGAAGAGCTTGTGATAAAAGCCTTGCTTTTAAATGGAGCTACATTTCTTCAAATTGTGAGTCTTATTTCTAATTAATTTTTTTTCATATTCTCCTCCGGACTATATATGTTATTTATATATAATCTAATAATGTAATTGCTGTGTTTGATTCAGGATAATGTGTGTTACTGCTACTATTAGAGGTGTTCACGGTTTGACGGAAAACCGATCCAAACCGAAAACCAAACCAAACCGATTAAGTAAACCGATATTTTTTTTGATTTGGATTGGTTTTGGTTTTAAATTTTAAAAACCGATAATATTTGGTTTGGTTTTGGTTCTATTTTAAAAAACCGAAAAATAAACCGAACCAAACCGATTAATTATATACAAAATTTAATAATTATTTATATACAATATAATATCTTTTTGTTAATAATTTTAGTTGTTATTTTGTATTTTGGTTTATCCTGTTATATCTTAAAAGATTGTCTATACCCAAAACAATAGGATTCGACCAATTTTCTTTTCATTAATAGACTCAAATTCTCTAACTCTCCGCACATACTTTTGCCTAAAAGAAGAGTTAAAAAAAAAATCACCACAAGAGTAAAGAAAGCACATTCAAATTGCGAGACAACAATGGCTAAAGCTTGAGAAAGCAAATTTTTAGTTTGCTTTTTGTTTATTCTTTTCATATGAACATGTAAATAAACTTTCAGTTCTCAAAAAATATATAAAAAGCATAAATTTGGCAAATTATTTTTTGATTGTTGTCTAGTGTTGTTTTAATATTATCGACTTATCATTAGCTTACTAAGAACCGAAAAACCGAACCAAACTGAACCAAACCAAACCAACAACAATCAAACCAATGGTTTGTTTTTAATTTGGTTTGGTTTTGGTTTTAAAATTTTAAAAACCGATTAATTTGGTTTGGTTTTGGTTTTAATCAAAAACCGACTAAACTGAACCATGAACACTCCTAGCTACTATAAATTGCTAAAGCTGAACAAGAACACAACCTCAGATGAAGAAATAAAGAATTTTTGTCAAATCAGATTGTAATTAGCTTCTTTTTGTTAAACACTAGATTGAATATGAGCAATCTAGTGATATCTGTTGAGTGGATGGGGTAATGACTTTTGTCTTAACATATTCTTGTGTGTACGTCCTATATTTTTCTAATTCATTCAATTAAGTTTATATAATTGGAGTAATTAGCTGAGGATATAAGTGTTGTCAGAATGTCAGGGGTTGGAACTCCTAATTTCTTTAGAGTCTTGTTTGAAAAGCCACCCTGTAATTGGAATTGGTGTAATTACTAGGGTAGTAATTACACAGCCTAGTAATTACTCAGTTGTGTAATTACGACGACATGTTTGTTTGTCATAGTGTAATTACAGTATAATTACAAGTTTACTGTTTGGTTGCACAAGTGTAATTACACAGTTAGATTAAATTTTAAATTAAGTAATTATCAAAACTTAAAAGTTAATATAATAAATATATACCTATAGATTTTTATAAGTATAAATGATACTTATTATATTTGGTATTTAAGATGTATATTTTTCGTGAATATACATTAATAAGTAATCATATATTTATAACTAATATTGTAAAAATAATTTATCTATATATTTTTAATTAATAATATTTAGTTTAGATACGTATAAAAATTAAAAATATATTTTTTTTTGTAAGAATATCATGGAATTCATATTTGATAAAATAAATTAATATTTATAAATATAATGTCATAACATTATTCAAATGTTTGACAAAACCGATCTATCAATTCTAACTAAAAAATGAACAACATGCGACGTGAGCCAATACTACTAAAACAAATAAATTAGAACCATGAATATAACAAAATTTCAAACTTCAAAAAAAAAAAATTATTAGCATATGTCAAATTCCAACATAATAATAGTAAGTTCCACTATAATTTTAGATTAGAAAACATAATAAGTTTATAACCATTTCAACAATGAAATTCCACTTTCACTCATTATATGACAAGTTTGTAAATGACTGATTATTTATAATATTAGGAGGTGTAGTTTCAAAAAATAGAATAATCAAATAAATAAAAATAAAATATAAGCAATTACATGAAATAACAAGAAATAAAAGATAAATAATGTACAAAGAAAAATATTTTTAAAATTTTAAATGAAATTAAAAAGTAAAAATAAAATTTAAAAAATTAAAATAATAGAAATAAAAAGTTATAAAGAAAATAAATTAAAATAAAAAATAACCTTGTAATTACACAGTGTAATTATCACCAATTCTCACCTCCCCGTGAGAATTGGAGAGTGTAATTACACCCCTCCAATTACACCCAATTCTATGCTGACTAAGTAATTACTTGGCCAAACAAACATGTCAAATTGTGTAATTACACCCAAATCCAATTTCTATGTGACTTTCCAAACATGCTCTAAAGGTTTATCCTCAAACGTATGTCCATTCGCATCTAAGGAATTAGGTTGGTCGTCTAAGAATAAATAATATATATACATAAAATTCTACACCAGTAATAAAGGTTTGGTTAGCCACACAACAGAATATAACTTCGTATAACTAAATGCAGCATTACTAATACCACATGACTTATACACAAATATAAAATTAAGTAAATTAAAAAACGTAATTAGTTACTTGTACATAGAGTATGTAGCGACAAAAATGTTTTAAACTTAAGTTATCCATTTACAAATGTATCGACATTATTATTTATTGCATGAACAATCTCTATATCTCATTCTTTGACCGCGTTATTCATTTGATGGCGGATTGAATGATTGACTGTTTTGTTGTTTCCTTATGCTCTTTGGCTTGGGGTTCAATGCAGTAAAAAAAACTCTCAGATTACAAGCTGATTAGAGCAAAAGCAATCCATCTCGACTTACTTTTTGCAGGAATTTTTTGAATTATTGTTGTGAGCTTTGGGATCTCTGTTTGTTACCCTACCAATATGGTGATTGTATAATGGAATAGCGGAACATTATATTTGTTTATCAATGAATGCACCTAATCGATTCGGGTAAAATAGGGCTAATGCACAATGAAATGTAGTTACATTCATTTCATTTTCCTCTTTACTTGTCGATATTCTCAAATTCTTTGTTTGTTTATTAGTAGTATATTTGTTTCTCCCTTAACATCACAAGTCCTACCTTGGACAGTTGGACTTGCCTTTTTCAAACTGCCAAGGCTGCCACTATCTGTTTAGTTTTCTTTTTTATGGATTTCATGGTGTTTTAATCACTGAAATCATTTTTCGTTAATATTACTAATTTCAACTCAATCTTTATTCTTTTAACTAGAAATCATAACACAGCTTATGTGTAGAAGTTGTCCATAGCACAACTATCAACAACAACCCAGTAAAATCCCACAAGTAGGGTTTGGGGAGGGTAGGATGTACGCAGACCTCACCCCTACCCCGAAGGAGTAGAGAGGCTGTTTCCAGAAGACCCTCGGCTCAAGATAATAAGAAAAACAAAAATGAGAGAATATTAGTTTCACCACAAAAATCATAGGAAAAATAAGAACAAATGCAGAAGGAAAAATGCAAAACAAAAATGATGGCTAATAGATAGGTCCCTGCGCCAAAAATATAAAATAGTACTACACGGCAATGCCCCACAAAAACCCTACCAGACTCGGCTTACAACAGTAGAAGGTAACGCAAGACGCAACTACCTCCTAGCCTACCACCGTAATACTCGACCTCCAGCTATCAACGTCTGTCCAAATTTTTACAGTTTGACCTAAACTAAAGCACGCACATAGTTGTGAACTGAAAATCATTTTTACAGTTTGACCTAAACTAATGCATGCACATAATTCACATACCAGTAGCTAATCGAAAGGTTAAGCATTTACCGCAAAAGTAGTGGACTATATGATGCTTGCTATACAGACTTCAGAGTGAGATGTAGTCATGTAGATCGGAAAATCGCTCGACAGAGGTCCTAAACCATCGTTAGATGAAAACGTTGCGATAATGACCAGGTAGTAACTTAGTTACCTCAAAACAACGATGTAAAGATCTAATCATGGTTGAAATAAGTTAATGGAGTTCAAACAAAAAGAGAATAAGGGATATGATTGATCCAAAATATTGATATAATGATGCAATGAAACAAAACCAACCAGAAGCATACCATATCAGGTGTCATTACAACCATGACATGTTCAAAAGACGCTATACTTGACAAGTCATTGATTCAAAATTCCCCTTGAGGTGTACAAGAGAGAGCCCATCGTCCGGTATCATCACACCGTTTTTCCAAATGCTATAAGAAGCAGTCGGAAATTGATTAAATTGACCAACTCTCGCTTTTAGGTTTTCTCCAACCTTCAAGTCTCTGTGCTTTGACACTTTTGATTGATAGCAGCTTAACATTTGAGTCGATGCCCTTGAGTGATGTTCAAGCAAGTTGTCACTTACTAGTTCCTCCAACTTGAGTTCAGGTTGATCCTACTGGGATCATCTTGATGGCAGCAGCAATCGGCATGCCAAGAAATCCAATTGCAACACTTGTACACCACTGGTGCCATGAAAGTGGACAAGTGCTTGCAAAGGTACCAAGGAATTCAACAATAATGATTTGGAATAGAACTGTACAGCCAAGGACGCTGATGAAAACATAGTTGTTCAATATACCATTGAAGACATTTATCTTTTCCATATCTCGAGAGCTAATCTCATTGAACACCTGCAAGAAAACGCAAAGGTAACACTTGAGTTTTACTAGTGGATTTGAGTAAAGTTATAATAAATAGCAGAAGTTCCACGTTTCCAGCAAACTGTTTGTAAACCTCCGCAATCGATTTAAATGTAGAACTGAGATGACATACTTTTTTCCATTTAGCAGAAACATTAATAACTACTAATACTTAGAAAGCTTTCATGATTACTCGCAGTGATCTATCTCTGTTTTGAACTCACTTTATAAATATCCATTAACATCAACAAAACGTGAATTTACTCAAGAAATAGAAAAACATGACAATATAAATTTTTGCTAATAATGCATTAGAAAGTGGTGAAAGATTATATATTGAAAAGGAAAATTGGAAAATTACCTGACAGAATACAAATGAGTTGAAGATGAGAGTGTTAAGAATCAAGTCGGCATCTGAGCCATCAAGATGAAAGAGACCTTTGCCTGAAGTCTGAAGATACCATATGACTACAAATTGGTAAAGAGATTGTCCCAAAATGTTCCTCCACATGACATTGCTAATGAAATTCCCCTTCCTTCCTACAGGGGATCGCTTCATCAAGTCACCATTAGGAGGTTCAGTAGCTAGAGCAAGAGCTCCCAGTGTGTCCATTATCATGTTAACCCATAGAAGCTGAACAGCAGTAAGCGGAGCATTCCCTGAAAATGCATAGAAGATACATCTCAAAATCACACCTTCAGGGAAAAAGTGTTAAAAGTAGTAAAAATTACTTCCCGCGTTTCAATCATATTTATGTAGCATTTAAATATGTACATTGCATTTCAAAAAGATTGAAAATTCCACGTCAAATTCAACCGAAAAGTACTCTGAAAAGGTTCACATAAACTGAAATGGAGGGAGTAATTTTCTTAGGTCAAGATACGCTACCTGTCAAACATGCTGAAGAAAAGTTGACAATCAAGGCAACAACATTTACTGTCAGCTGAAACTGAACGAACTTTTGAATATTCACATAAACTGAGCGCCCCCATTTGGCCACAGTCACAATTGTTGAGAAATTATCATCTAAAATTATGACATCGGCGCTCTCTTTAGCTACCTGGAACAGAAAACCAGACAAAATGATGACTAAAGGCAGATAAATGAACATTAAATAACCACATAATGTTTCCACTATGTCCTACTACACGAAGCAAGATGATATAACTAATCACTTTCACTTCGAAGCCCAAATTGTAGAGGGAACATACTATGTAAGGGCACTTCAAATCTTTGAGCAAGAAAATGGGAGATTTAACAAGTTGCTGAATGACAATTTGCAGCTTCTATAAATGCTAGACGGATAGCAGCCCTTTAGTTTTAGTAAGCCAGAATTAGTAGAAAGAATCATAAGATTCTAAATCATGGAGTTCTTGGTTTAACAGTACAACTGCCAAATCTAACTACAAAGATTTCCTTATCAAAAATAAAATCCAATAACAAGGTTTAAATAGCTAAAAGGAAGCTGAACTAATACACATCAAGAGAGAAGTCATTCAGGAAAAATCCACCAACAGCACTTTTGAGGCTATACATATTCAACATCATTGATTAACAAAATAATAATCATATTATACTCATTACAGCACTGTATAACAGAATCTATATAATTTACAATCTTTGGCCAGGAATTTAAAGATAAATTGAAAAGACTAAATTGTATCAAGAAAAGCATTAATAGGAGAGCTAGTGCAATTAAAGGTAAGTTGCTTATGGCATTACAGAAGGAAGATCTAAAAAGAGAGAAGTCCATGAGCTCTTATTTTGTGGTAGAGTAAATTCTCGTGAAGAAACAATAGGGTGGTGAAAAAAAAGATCAAGATTTCCGTAGCAATAAAGAGAAAATAAATCCATACGCATGCAGCAGGAAAAAAGAATGTATATCCATATCAAAACTTCTTATTTTGCGTACAGTAAATTCTTTGTATAGGAACATTAGATTGGTGAACAGGAAAAGGGCCACTATTCCTACAGTACAGGACCCAATTAAGCATCTTGGGCCAAAAGGCACACAACTAATACATCTTTTCTAATAAGGGTGAAGGCGAATCACATTGAGAATTTGAAGTTCCATTTTTTTGGGAGAACGGGCCAGGGATAGCAATGTAAGCACAAATAATATCCCATTATCATCATCTAGTTTGACCTAGCACACAGGTTTAAGTGCAGAGTGCAGTTATTATTTACGCAAGTCAATATCTTTTGTCAAACATTCTCATATTACCCTCAACATGCTTAGTTAATTAGTAATTTTACTAGCAGTTTCTTCTAGAGTGAAGATATTGTGTTGAGCTTTTGTGTGAAAACAGCGTAAGTTTTAGATAGGAAATAGTTCACATAATCCATTAAGGGAAAGTGCATTTTCAATGGAGTGGAACGTAACAAATTATGCTAGCACTTTGATAGCAAATAACAAAAAAAACACCCTCTTTAATGAACTTTCCAAACCAAGCCCGAGGACTCTGCTTTTAAGCCATACAGTGACTTCTTTAAATGACAGACTTTCCCATACTCCCCCTGAGCAACAAAACCAGGTGGTTGCTCCATATGCACTTCCTCTTGAAGATTACCATGAAGGAACACATTCTTGACCTCCCTATTGCTCTTCGTAAAGGTACGCATACTTGCAAATCCACATATTCCGTTGCTAATTTTGTATCCTACAACCACTTATCCTCTACGTCTAGATCTTTGATTGCCTCTCTAGACTCCATCTCTGTACCCAAAACAGTGAAGGAGGCTTTGAATCATCCTGGATGGTCTAATGCGATGCTTGAGGAAATACACGCCTTAGAGGAAAACCACACGTGGGATTTGATGGATTTACCGAAGGGAAAGAAGCCAGTGGGATGTAAATGGATCTTCACAATTAAAGTTAATCCAGATGGTTCTGTGGCGAGACTTAAGGCCAGACTTGTGGCTAAAGGGTATGCTCGGACTTATGGGGTAGATTATTCAGACACGTTCTCTCCAGTTGCTAAGCTCACTTCTGTTCGCTGGTTCATCTCTCTAGCCGCTTCTGAAAATTGGCTTTTACATCAGTTGGATATCAAGAATGCGTTGCTTCATGGTAATCTTCAAGAGGAAGTGTATATGGAGCAACCACCTGGTTTTGTTGCTCGGGAGGGGGGGTGGTTATGGGAAAGTCTATCATTTAAAAAAGTCACTGTATGGCTTAAAGCAGAGTCATCGGGCTTGGTTTGGAAAGTTCAGTGAAGTAGTTCAGGAATTTGGGCTGAAAATGAGCAAATGTGATCACTCAGTCTTCTACCGGCAATCAGTAGCTGGCATTATCCTCCTTGTCGTATATGTTGATGACATTGTCATAACAGGAAGCGATTATGTAGGGGTCTCTTCCCTAAAGTCTTTCTTGCACACTAGGTTTCATACGAAGGACTTGGGCAAGTTGAAATACTTTTTGGGAGCAGAAGTAAATAGAAGCAAGAAGGGAATTCTTCTGTCTCAGAGAAAGTATATTCTTGATCTACTTGCAAAAACCGGAAAGCTGGCAGCCAAACCCTGTAGTACTCCAATGATTCCTAATGTGCATCTTATGATAGATGATGGCGCTCCTTTTGAGGATCCAGAGAGATATAGAAGGTTAGTTGGAAAGTTAAACTACCTCACTGTGAGTCGTCCAGCTATTGCTTTTGCGGTAAGTGTTGTTAGCCCTTTCAAACACTGGCATCTTTGGAACAGATTCTATGTTACTTGAAAGAAGCTCCTGGACTTGGCATATCCTATATCAATCACCGCCATACTCGTGTTGAGTGTTTTGCAGATGCTGATTGGGCTGGATCCAAAATTGATAGAAGATCTACGACAGACTATTGTGTCTTTGTTGGAGGGAACCTGGTATTGTGGAGGAGTAAGAAACAAAGTGTTGTATCTCGATCTAGTGCAGAATCTGAGTACAAAGCTATGTCACAGTCTACGTGTGAGATTATGTGGATACACCATCTTTCAACTGAGATTGGGTTGAAGCATCGTACACCGGCAAAACTCCGGTGTGATAATCAAGCCGCTCTTCATATTGCCTCAAATCCGGTGTATCATGAAAGAACTAAACATACTGAGGTTGACTGTCATTTTATTCGTGAGAAGATTCAGGAAAACTTGATTTCCACTGGCTACGTGAAGACAGGAGAGCAACTAGCTGATTTGTTCACAAAGGCGTTGCATGGAACTCAAGTTAATTACCTTTGTAACAAGCTGGGTATGATCAATATCTATGCTCCAGCTTGAAGGGGAGTGTTACAAAATAATTAGTGAGATGTAAATAGATTACTTTCCATAGATAGATGACTCAATTATAGGAGCTGATCCTTAGGATATTTTCCTTAATTCCAACAAAGCTTCACTGGAATAAGACCGGTTATCAACAAATCATAGAATAATAGTCTGACTCACAAAGAAAAACTCCAAACAACACTCAACAATCTGAGAAATAGTAACAAAAATGAAGCAAAAGGATCTAACCAAATCTGCTCGAGCAAAAACAGGGACAATTTGAATTTCCGAAAGAAAAAGCAAACTAATCTCTTAGCAGTATGCTACTAAAGCAACTCTTGAATTTAGATTAGAAATCCAGAAAACTACTCAACAAATAGAGTATCAAATATATAGTTGACCAAAGAAACAATACTGAAGGAACCTGACAGATAGCGAACACCAAAAGAACAAAGCTGCCCAAACTAAACTCTCCCAACCCCTGGTCCTTTTGAACAGAAACCACCAGATACCTCTCGGAGACTGCAAAGTGATGCCGTCAAAGTAAAGCAGTTCACAGTTTGAATCTCGACGCGCCCTCACGGGCTCGCCGGAGAATCTTGGTCCGAATGAGTTTGCCGGCTCGTGAACTTCACGCGTTTATCTTCGACCACCTGATTCTTAAAGATCTGAGTATTGCGATTCTTAATGAGTCAATGGTTGGTGGTTGATTTTCATGTCAGAACCACCAAATAGAGTTGCTGCGTAACTTCCGGCGAAGCAACCCAGCTGCCGGCGACGGAGAGGGCTCAACCTCGGCGAAGAGGCAACATTTGCTCTGATACCATGTAATCAGAGAGAATAACTTATTGTATTTCTATTCATGAATACAAGAGATTTATACACTTAAACAAGACTATATCAAAGGAAACTAAATCAAACAAAATTAAGGAAAATATCCTAAGGATCAGCTCCTATAATTGAGTCATCTATCTATGGAAAGTAATATATTTACATCTCACTAATTATTCTGTAACACTTCCAAATCAAAAAGAATGGTTCAGTGTCTGATTTTACTTCTCTTTTTTTTCAATGACGGTGGTGTCTGGGCCAGTTTACGCATACTTGGACTATTCCATCAAATACCTGCTACCTCCCACTAGGTACCGGGTAACTCTGCCCCCATCATGTCTTAGGCAGATGAGAACGAGTTTTTTTTGTCTCCGCTGGGATATGAGCATGAGACCCCTCATAGTTCTCCGCCCTCTTAATTGACCATTAAGCCACACCTTTGGGCGCTAAGAGAAAAGGCGGGCAGTGCTAAGAAATATTGCTTTCATAATCTCCCTTCTAATGTTCTATTCAATTAACATACACTGGGTACCAGTACTTTTGGCACTGGATTTTCTGCCGCTGAAATAGCAAGCAGTTGCTCTCAAGATTGCAATTGCTTGAAAGATCAACAACTTTCAAATCAAAGTATACTTGAAAAGATAATTCATACTAGTACAACAATATTTAAGTATCACCTCAGTCCCAGCAATGCCCATAGCAAGACCTATATCTGCTTCATGAAGGGCAGGAGCATCATTAGTGCCGTCTCCGGTCACTGCAACAACTTCTTGGAATGTCGTACGTAAATGTTTCACTAGCGTATGTTTATCCATTGGAGAAGAACGTGCCATGACCTAAGGAAGCAGAAGAAGAAGAAGATATTAATCTCTCTCTGTCACCCAATCAGCAGCAGCAAGCAAGCAAATGAGATAAGCTAATCCACTAGGAAAGCTAAGATAATCCAAACAAACGACCTCAGATTAAGATAATCAGCTTGCTTTGCATGAACAACAAAAACTAAGCCTCTGTTCGAAACAAATTGGAATCGGCTGTATGAACCCTCACTAGCATGTTTCTTCATTCAAACTCATCTCAAACCAACATTATATCAAATGATAATAATAAACATTAAAGTAAAAAGTATAAGAAGTTCATCACTTTCTGTGCATGAACATAAAACAAACAAAATTTCTTTATTTGATGGTGAAACTTTAAAGTGAAACTTATATGCTTTAGATTAAATCACAATTCCATTAGCCAAAATTGCCGCAAACAACAAAGTGTTTGTATCAAAAGAACCTGGTTTTTTTTTTTTTAG
>MU735407.1:21288-37427 GCA_026770625.1 Nicotiana glauca
CCCCCCAAAACCCAAAAAAAAGAGAGAGTGAGTTTAACAAACTTTATTTAAATTAAACTGATACTGAAACAATATGAACCTTAGAAAAGCTCTAAAGCAAGTGGTGAAAATTGTAACAGGACAACCAATGATATAACATATAACTAACTTCAGAGCTTTACTATAAAGTAAACAGGAGTACACCTACAAAAATTTTGAAACTAACTTGTTAAAAAGCATTCGGAAGAAAGAATGCCAACAAGGAACTTTTCAAAGACGCAGTGGAACTTCTACTCTAAACTACTCTTCTTTTTTTCTGTTTTGGAGAAATCTCCAAGGGCTAGTAGCGCACAGTTCAAAACTATCCTACTTCACTTAATAAGGCTTTTGTTTGCGGCACAGGATTTTTGCTCTCCATTAAAGCTTTTCCTTTTAGGCAAATTTATATCAACCTCAATCCCAAGCTAGTTACATGTCTATATGAATCATCTATACTCATTCTGCCATTTTGCTTTATTTTTCTTTCTAAGCCAATTCAAAAAAGAAAAAAAAAAAGATTAAAATGTTAACAGTCCTTTTGCTGCTTGAATTTGTTGCAGCTCTGTATTGAAGCAATAACCGAAATATCAGTTTCACAATAGCATTTCCTATGTAGATCCTAAGGGCAAAATTGGAAAGCGAAACATGAAACAAAAAGTCAACTAAAGCAGAGAAGATATTTTGTAGTAACAAACCAATAATTGCACAGATATTAGTATAAACCTGATTGGAACGCTGGATAGCGCGAGCTTCGAAGCGCTTTGAGAGGTTTGCTGTGAATCTGAACCTACGCTTCGGATTTTTCACGAGCCAACACAGCTTCCTCCATCTCTGTAGCGCTTCCTCCGATGAGTTCTTCGCTTTTACTTCTCCAAAATTCTCCTTAATATAATCCTCCATATCTCTTCAACTTCTTAACTACAGCTGCTTTTCAAATCCTTAGCTTAAACTCATTAACAGATCGAGATATTGTTCCAATGAACAAGTGTTTATTCTCTAACAGTACTTGAATCGAAATTCATTTCTTAGCTTTTCACTGTTTATATATCCGTTTAGTACCTAATACGGCATTACAACTTTAGAAAAAGAGGTTAATGACAGTGATTACTTTTGCTTGACTATTGACTATAGAATGTACTGTTTAAGTCAAATCTAAGTTTGTTTCTTTTGAAAAAAACAAATGAAGCAGTTGAGAATGTAGAGAGAAGAGATCTGCTAGCAGTTTTGTGTAACGGTGGAGAGCCGCCGTGTGCTCCGCGCGGATCAGCTGATGGAATTGGCGGTTTCCGAAACTGGTGGTGGAGTGTAATGGAGCAGTGGAAGTGGAGCAGTGAGGAGTCAATGGTGTGATGGGTTGCTCTTGGAAATTATTAGATGCGTGACACTACACGGTAGAACAAGTGCGCAATGTGGTAAGGGTCGTTTGGTAGGTAAGGTGCATTAGAATGCATGCATTAGTTTGTGTATTAATAATACATTATTTGGTAGGTTGCATTAGCTTTGTGTATTAATAATATATTATTTGGTAGATATTTTGAACTCATGCATTACTTATGCAAGCATTAGTTATAGATCCTATTTGGTATTATCCGATGCATAACTAATGCATAGAAAATAATGGTATTAGCAATGCAATGGGTTTTAACGCATGCATTAGCTTAGTTAAAGGCAAAATTGTCTTTCAAAATTTATGCTTGATTAAAATATGCTAGTTAGTATATTAATACAAGTTCAAAACAATCCAAATAATGAGAAATAAAATTATATCCCTAGTAAATAAATAAATTCTTAGCATATTTTTTTTTTATAAATAAATATTTAGTTTTATTTTACAATATAGTTAGACAAATAAAATATTTTTTTTAAACCTTTTCATATAAAAACATTTCTCAACATATGTTTCTTTTAAAAAGTTAGAGTGTGGACTAGTTTTGATGGCATTTTTGTTAACAAACAATTCTTTTAGAAATTGTACAATATTTTAATACATCAAACCAAACAATGGATAAGAAATATGTTAGCATAACTAATACCAGCATAACTAATACAAGCATAACTAATACCAGCATAACTAATGCAAGTATAACTAATACCAGCATTACTAATACACATTATTCAGTATTATTCTTATGCACCCTACCAAACGGCCCCTAAAGGCACATATTGAACCTTCCCCTTTGGGGGTGTGCATTCGAATCGGTTTATCCATAAATCGAATCGATTATTTGTTATCGATTTATCGATATCGTTTATCGATTTATCGATTTTGATTTCGATTTGTCCTCTTCGGTTTATCGGTTTATCGATAAACCGATAAGATATACTAAAAAAAATAATTTTTTTTAATTTTTTTTTACCCTTATTCTATAATAGCATTTCCTTTACCTTAAGTCCCTAACCCTATTATTTTCTCTACCACATTTAAGGAATGATCATATTTAAAACTCAAGGGAATGAAGTTTAAATTAATGAAAAATAAAATTTATCGTGATGATGTATTTTTTTATACCGTTGGAGTGTTGGTGGCATACATTTGATCTCTTACTTTAGTTTCGTTGCATATGCTTGTTGACACAATTTTTATGTTATAAACGATGTTCGTCTTATTTTACCTTCTTTTTGTCCATATTAGTTAGGCGCGTTTATAGCAATATACTTTTTGTGGAATCCCGCAAGTTTTTTTATTGGTGTAATCGATAACCGAATCGATAAGCCCCAAAAATCGATAAATCGAAATCGAAAAAATCGAAAACTTATTGAAACGATAACGATAAGCATATGTACAAATCGATAATCGATAAGTAATTATCGATAAGGGTCAAAATCGAATCTATAAATCGAATGCACACCCATTCCCCTTAGATCCTTAGAATAATTATTTGGGTGATTCAATCGTTATTTTAGACTTACATAATAGTTTGGATTTAATATTTTGAGCGGCAATACAGTGGTAGTAAGTTTTTATAAAAATGTACTTTGAAAAAAGTTCGTTTAATAACGTACTTGGATAGTTGTAACTTCTTTAAAATTTTGTTATTACTCATAGAATTTTGTGAACAATGAAGTTTGATTGGATAGTTTTTCTTAACATATTAACCTCGTGTATTAGAGGGGGACCGGTGATTTGAAGATGATGGAATATATAAGCGTACTGCTTAACTAGTAATTTGATTTTAGGGTCTGCTTGGAAAACTTTGTGTAATTACTTGGTTGTTTAATTACTAGGAGAGTAATTACATAGCCTGATAATTATATAATATTATAATTAAAATAATTTATTTGTTTGTCATCATGTAATTACAGTTTAATTACATGTGTCATGTTTGATTATACAAGTGTAACTATACAGATAAATAAATATTTTTTCAAATTAACATATAAACAATTTTCACTGTGTGATAAATATCTATATGAATAGATATAAATATTATATATTATCATATATTAAAAATACATATTCTTTTATAAGAAAATATATGAAATAATTATAAAGTAAAACATAATACTATAAAATAATTGGTATCTTCTATAATGTTGTACCTTAAAAGAGAACAATGAAAATTTCAATAACAAATTAAAAATCTTTACCAACTCATGTGAATATAAAAAGGATAGATATGAGCTTATAAAATATTTTTCTTCGTAGTTAATATTTATGCTAATGATTAATAAACAAAATTAGTAAAATATAAATTGTTTTTTTAGCAAATTAATATTTATGCTAATGATCCATTTTTTCTCTTTCTAATATAATACACTATCACCAGGGGCGGATCTACGTAGTCCCGAGGGGGTGGTACACCACCCGCAGACCTCGGTTGAAACTTTGTATATATATGTGGATATAACTAAGAAATACTATAAATGATGAATTGCCACCCCTAGTAATAGAAGAAGCCAAGGTGCTAGTGGCAAAGTGTTGCCTTTCCCGCTTTCATGGCGAGAGTTTAAACCCCAGTTGTTTTTATTTAACGCTAATTTTTTGTTTTTTCCTTGCTGAAGTCTAAAGACAGACGTACAAGCACACAACGTTCTTGTTTACAGTGAGTTGAGTCTCTTCTTTCTTTAATTTGTCATAGATTTTGCTTTTGTTTATTTAAGTAAAATAGAATAAAATAATACAAGCTCTCCTTTTAGAATATTCTCTTAATTTCTCTCTCAGTTAAACAAAACCCCTCCCTCTGCAAATAGACCAGAACTTCGTCTCTGTCGTCGCCTCTGCTTTCAAATCGATCAGCTTGGCACCCGGAACCTTCGGATCCTGGATCCGCCTCTGACTATCACAATCTGAAAATTGAATATAACAAGAAAATGTATTTGTATGCATGAGTTGTGAAGTAGAAATAGTCCGCCCATATTTAAAATTATTCTTCTACCTAAATTTCACCCTTCTAAAATTGAAAGGCCAAAAATTCTAGCGCACGATACCATAACTCTAGGCAACGTGAAGTTAAGGAAATAAAAAAGTTCAACAGGGAATCAGCTATCAAGAAAACATGAAATACAAAAGGAAAAAAAAAATCTATCTTTTTTGTTTCCCAAATAAATAATATAATATTGAAAGAAAAAAAGAAATTAAAAATGTTGACTTGCAACTACTGCATATAGTTACACCCAATTCTTTACTTTCCCTTGAGAATTGGAAGGTGTAATTACTCCATCCTAATTACATTAAATTCCTCACCAATCAAGTAATTACTTGGTCAAATAAACATAATAAAGTGTGTAATTACACTCAACTTCAATTTCCATGTGCCGTTCCAAACATGCTCTTAAGGATTTCGAGCTAAAGATATGACAGTTTTACATATATACACTTACAAGAATTTCTGTCGGCGTTCAAAAATTATCTTTGACATAATCAAACCTGGTTAACATTAAAGAGGCACTCGTAGACTGTCATATGTCATCAGTAGGACTTCAATAAAGACCAACCTAAGGTCGAAGTGGTCCATGAAGCGATGAAGGCTGCGGTCGAAAAGTCAGTAAAGGTCAAGGTCGAGAAGTCTTCATAGATCAAGTTCAGGGTCGAGCATCTTAGACAGAGTTATAACGGCTAGTTTTACTATAGCACACAAAAGAGAATATTCTACTGGATATCTCTGTACCTCTACTATTAGGATTTTTAGGAATATGTTCCCGATAAATAGAAAGAGACACAATGGTAAAGGGCATGAGCTATTCACTTGTAAAAAAACACATTGACTTTATAGAGAGAATCTGGTCATTTTACAAGCTTACGAAAACAACCTTTTTAATAAGATCCTTGTCTAACTTTTCCGCTTGATCCAAGAACAACCTGAGTGTTCAAAGGCTTATCAGTCATTCAGCATTATCAGAAAGAGTATTCACAGATCCTACCTTTTTTTGGGTGACGCACATATTCTTATTTACTTAAATGTCATTCGTTAATACTTATTATTATCTAATACTATCTTCTAACTTTTTGGATCATTAAATATTATTAGTATTGATCACATTTATTGTCATTCGATCAGATATTCATATCATCTGCCATAAAATCGATAATCTGGTCTTTTGGATTAATACTAGTTAAGATTGATTATATTTTATTTAAATCTAACTGGTTGAACTTAGATGTAAATTTTGGGTCAAACAGTTTGGCACCATCTATGGAGATTTCTTAGCTAATTTTTTAGTTTTCTTTAGATCTACAACTCGCGTGAGTTGCTAACCTAACGAATCACAAAGTTTCCCTCTTTCCTTGCACGTAGGGATACTTACATGGCAGGTAACAAAGGAGATAGGACAAAAATGACAAGTGACTTCCTTGGCAACCTCATGAACACTATCAATGAGAGCTGTGAAATATTAGGCGATGACGTAACACTCACTGCCTCCCTCAGGTGCGAGAGGTCGCCTCTCTCCCATTGTAGCATAACAAAACCAAATGGGAAAGGGGCCTCCACGTCCACAGGGATGCCACCGGCCATGAAAAAGCTCCTTGAAGCATGGTTGACTGATACACTAAGTAAGCATGCTCAATAAATCTGCTCCATGCAAGACCATAAAGACCATAAAAGCCCACACAGTACAACGAACAGACTGGCAGAACGACCAACCAGACCCTCCAACACCAAATATAACTCACAATGTTACTAACAATGCAGGTGACAGCGTCCTCACCATTGTTCTCAAGAGGATGGAAGACATGGAGAATGAAAATGAAATGCTTAGAGATCAAATGAAAGAACACCAAGAACTATTCGACAAGTTACCAGGTGCCCCTAAGTTACTACCAAAGAGGGAAGCTGGTAGATTCATAGAGCAGTCATATAGCGAGGAAGTAGCCCTGCATGCCATACCAAATACCTTCAAAATGCCATCGTATCTCAAGATATATGATGGAAGGTGACCCCGAAGATCACGTGACTCATTATGTCACCACCGTGAAGGAAAACGGCCTCACCAAGGACAAATGTCCTCTATTTTGCTAAAAAAATTTGGCGGAACCCTCATGAGGGAGGGGGGGCATTAATATGGTATTCACAACTACCGGCTCGCTCCATAGAAACCTTCAAAGAAATGGCCGATAAGTTCGTAACAGCACATGTCGGGGCCAAGAAAGATGAAACAAGGGTAAACGACATCTTCGCCATCAAGTAGTCCCTAGGAGAGAGAATGGGGGACTTTATCTCCCAATTCAACAAGGTAAGGATGACCCTACCAAATGTGTCCGAACGAATAGCAGTCGAGGCCTTTCAGAACGGATTGAGTAGAGAGGGTTCAAGAGCAATCAAAAAAATTGTTGAGCCAGTTGATGAAGCATCCTCCAACCGCTTGGGATGAAATCACAATGCCTAATGTGCCGAAGTCCAGGAAGATAACGACAACCTCAATGTACCAACTCGACGACTCATCTCAGTACAAGCTGAGCCCAGGAAAGAATGAAGAGATAACATAAGGAGGTTTCCGGTCTCACAACCAAATAGTAAACAATATCAGCCATATGTCAGGTCCCTCTTCCCACCTTCTTTCCACTATGATGGAGGCCCATCTAGGTTGTGGACAGGGACTGGCTAGAATGAGAGAGGTATGCCCTCCTTATTATCTGATCATAATTTTTGTGTGTGACCTATAGAAATAGTCTATGACCTGGAAAAACTCAGAATGAGGGTAAAGTAGTCGCCAAAGATGAGGTCCTACCAAGCATCAGAAAGTCGGACGCCCTTTGTGAATTCCACCAAGAGCGCGGACACAAGACAAAATACTACATCACCTTCAGGTAAGAAGTTGCGAACATGTTGCAACAGGGACACCTCAAAGAGCTTGAGCAACAAAGGGATAAATAACTTCACTAGAGGTCGCGAACGCCAAGCCCCTCCGAAGCCATCATCATCAGCTCACACCATCAACATGATCATCGGCGGGAATGATGATGCCTCCATTAACGATGTTAGACTCACTTCCACTCATAAGCTCAAAAGATATATCACCTACGAACAGTATGACGAACTCGAAGAGAGTATCATCTTCAACGAGTCAGATGCCGACGGTTTGACTTTCCCCCACAATGATGCTATCGTCATTACTTTATGAATTTTTCATACTGATGTCAAATGTATCATGGTAGACGATGGGAGTGCATTATCCATCCCTGAGTCCTCGCCCAAATGAAACTCGAGGACAAGATAATGTCGCACAATATCACAATAATCGATTTTAATAATGCAGTAGAACGGATATCAGGTGAAATTACACTCCCCTTCTTGGCCAGCAACATAACTCTGGAGACAACGGTCCAGATCATGGACCAAGACAACGTATACAATGCCATAGTAGGACGACCATGGATACATCCCATGAGAGTCATCCTCTCCAGCTTATACCAAGTAATTAAATTCCCAACACCTTGGGGGATATTCAACATACAAGGAGAGCATTGCACGTCCCGAAAATGCTACCATATCGCCTTAGATAACACGACAACTCAATAGAAGAAAGGCAGGGAAAAGGAGGCATAACAATCAACAGGGTCGAGGTCGACACAAAAAGAGACCAGAGACATTATCATGGATCCCGAAATGGTTGAAGCCGTGGAATCAACTATAGACGACCTCGACCCCGCTCAATTAGACCCCAGCGACTCCAGCAAAAAGGCCTACATCGGCTGCAAACTCTGAGAATCAAATAAATTTAATCAATTTTTAATTACTAATATGGATCTGTTTGCCTTCAGCCATGCAGATATGCCGGTCATCCACAAGGAGATGGCCACACACAAATTAAACGTCGATCCATTCTACCCCCGGTAATGTTGGGCAAACGAAAATTCAACCCTACCATCAATGATGCAATCCACGGGGAGGTGGAGAAGCTATTAGAAAATAGCTCCATCAGGGAGTCGAAATACCCTAAGTGGATCTCCAACGTAGTGATGATCAAAAGAAAAATTGAAAATGAAGGATGTGTGTAGATTTCACGTTCTTGAATAAGGCATGATCGAAGGATTTATTCCCGTTACCACATATCGCCCAACTCATTGACGCGATAGCCGGGCACGAGCTGCTGAGTTTTTTTTATGCATACTTGGGCTATAACCAGATACTTATGAAAGAAGAGGACCAGGAGAAAAACACGTTCATCATCCACCGAGGAACATATTGTTATAAGGTCATACCATTCTGACTGACGAACGCACGAGCTACTATCAAAGATTGGCCATAAAAATGTTCAGAGATCAGCTTGGCAAGACCATAGAGGTATATATAGACGACATGCTAGTCAAATCTGTAAAGGCGAAGGACAATATTTATTACATCTCGCATTTTCGTACGTTAAAAGTTTCGTCTTCAGTTAATCGACGTAGTCTCGGGGATGAGATTATCTTGAGGTTAACGTATTTACGCTATTTATAACAAACGATAAATAAGTGTCATGAAGGATAAAGGGTGCACGAATTAAACAAAACAAGTTTCGTTGAAAGTGGCCAATTTAGGATAAAGTACGGGTCGAGTGATACTACCCTATATTTATGGAATAGTATCATACAAGGTACCATATGGCTGTGATAGTATGATATATAAAGTATATTAAAAATAAGTAAATTTTTTAATTATTTAAAGTAATTTTTTAAATTATGCGGGTAATTAATTAATTATCGGATAATGAAATATTACCTAGTTAACTAATAAGTGGATAAAAATTAATAAACTACGCCCCAAAAAAAAAGGTGGCAGAAAGCCCCAAAGTAAAGGAATGACTCTTGCTAAATCCATGACTAGGTGGCATTAAGTGGCTAAGAAAGGGATACATTATTGTTATGATTAATATAACATTCTTACCCTCAGAAACTTAAGAAACTTTACAAGACGAAAGATATTGGCATTTTGGAATCAAAAGAAACGTTAACATTCCTGGAAACAGTAACCATCTTCAAGCTTTCAACAAAAGCTAATTTCTTCATTTCTTGAAAAAGGAAGCTTCATTTTCGTTCAAAATACTTCAAGGAACAGAACCGTAATTCCGTCTAAATTTTGTGGTTACATAAGAGTACGGTGCAATCTTCGTCAAGAATATTATACGGAGTTTTCTCTGCTCCAGGTATGTTAAGGCTATCCCTTCTTTCTTTTTGGCATGGTCCAAGTTATACAGAAGAAACAAGCAAACACACAACTTTCATAAATGACTCTATTCATAGAAATATTAGGGGTCTCTTTGTTCTTGATTCCCAGGTGACATATTGTTATATCTTCTGTTCATAGGTCTCAAAATAATAAGCAGTTGAAAAAGTTTATCCGGAAGAAATATTGAAATTATTACATATTTTTCATGTATTTCATTCATTTATATATGTACATTGATCCATGACCAGATGACGTTATATATATATATATATACGGGCTATGAGAAAAAGGTTACGACGTTATATGTGTACCACCACCTGATTAGTTGGTATATCTTGATGATGTTGCCCATAGTGGTCGAGACGATATGATGGGATGCCCTCAGTGGCTTAATGATATTATGTACACCCATACCTATGCATGACATGATATTTATACGCACGTGCATGACATTATAAATGTTACAGAATTTACAAAGTTATTCAGATTTAACGATGGATTTCTTTATTCCATGTTTTATCTATGTCTTTTACATACTGATTTTCATGTCTTACATACTTAGTATATTTTTTGTACCGACACCCTATTTCATAAGGCCTGCATTTCATGCCGGTAGGTGCATTTATGCAAGCTGACAGTCCCCCTTCTTGGGATCCTTGATCAACGAGAGTTGGTGTGCTCCACTTGATCCAGAGCTGCTTTTGATTTTGGTACGATATGTCTCTCTGTGTGTGTGTATGTGTGTGTGTATATATATATGGGTATGACGTGGCTCAGTCCTGTCTTTATACAATTATATTTCTAATAGAGGTCTGTAGACAGTATGTCTAGTTGGATTGTATATGGCCTTGCCGGCTTCCAGTTTTGAGGTATATAGTTTCTATAGCAGCCTTGTCGGCTCGCTCTACGTATGTTGCACGTATATGTATGTATGCCTTTTTTGGCAGGTTTCCTTCATGTATATTATTCTCGTAATTCAGCAGATGTTATTCAGGTTTATATCTTAGACGCATGCTTAGGGGTGTTTGACAGGTAGGACTCGGGCACCCATCGCGGTCCATCGGTTTGGGTCGTGACAATATCGACTATTTGAAGGAAGCTCTCTGTAACACCTCGAAAAACTTCGAAGTGTTTTAAGACCATTAAGAAGATTGGCATGTGCTAATTATATTAATTTATGTATGAAGAGGACTAATAATCTGAATGATATCAATTGATCATGATAATATATGTATGAGGTGCATTAATAATGATTTATGGTCTAAGAAGAGCCCTAAGGTTAAGTCAAGTTGAAAATTATGTGATGGGATAAAGTTTCAAATGAGTTCGCACAAGATCTAACTTCGAAAAAGCATAACTCTCAAGATATGATTATTTATATAGTGTATAACCAATAAAGTGAAAGGTCTATATGTCTAGTTTCTAATTATTCAAACTGTTTGTCATTTGGAGGTTCCTAGAATAAGTTATGACCTTTTTACTAAAGGGTGGTAGATTAGCTACGCGAGTCTTGTGTAGCCTACGCAGCATAGCTGTGTAGCCTACTGTGATGACCTAAAAGGCACCTTCTTTAAACTGAATTTTGTGTTTCTGAGGCCTTGAAAACCTCATTCAGAGTTACCTCGATTTACGTGTGTAGTTCAGACGCGTAGCCGATAAGCTTAAATATGAAAATCAGTAAAAAAAAGATAAAATTTGGCTAATAAATGAATTAAATTAACTTCGGTTAGTGTTTTAGGTAAACGGATCCGGACCCATGATTTAACGGTCTCGGAGGGCCCGTAGAAAAATACAGGACTTGGGCGTATGCCCGGAATCGAATTCCAAGGTCCCAAGCCCGAGAAATGAATTTTTAAAGGAAATTGTTTAAGAAAATTTTGCATGAAATTTGATTAGAACATGATGGTATCAGGACCGTATTTTGGTTCCGGTACCCGGTACAGGTCTTATATATGATTTAAGATATTTCTATAAAATTTAGTAAAAAACGGATGTCATTTGATGTGATTCGGACCTAAATTGCTAAAGTTGACGTTTCATGAAGTTTGAGAAAAATTCTTTGATTTTGAGGTTTAATTCGTTATTATTGAGGTTATTTTGGCGATTTGATCGAACGGATAAGTTCGTATGATGTTGTTGAGTTAGTACGTATATTTGGTTAGGAGCCCCAAGGGCTCGGGTGTGTGTCGGATGTGTTTCGGGAAGTTTTGGACTTAAGAAAAATTGCAGAAACAGTTGATCTGGTGTACTGATGCTTTCTTCTTCGCATTCGAGGGAGAATCCACGCGAATGCGATGCATTAATTTTTACTGAAGGAAAATCCTTCTACGCGAACGCATAGCCCAGGTCATGAACGCGAGGCAGTGGGGGGTTATCCCTTCGCGAACAGGGTCCTGGCCATGCGAACGCGAAGGCCAAGTGGGCCTGGTCAGGGGGTGGGGCAATTACCCTACGCGAACGCGATACCTTGAACGAGAATGCGAAGCTCGAGGAGCTTTTACTCCGCGAACGCGACCTGCTGTTCGCGAACATTAAGGCTTATCCAGCCTAACCCATCGCGAACGCAAAGAACATTTTTGCCCAGTGACTTTTAAAAGACGAAAACATAATACTTACGAGATTTTTACAAAATTTCATAAACCTCTTTTTCTCCAAAACTTTTAGGCAATTTTTGAAGCATCTCCTCACCATAATCTTTTGGGTAAGTAATTTTTAACTTGTTATCTTCCATTTCTATCAACACCTACTAGATTTCTTGGCCTAAAACATGAGATTAGGTGTAGAAAATTAGAGATTTGGGTAGAGTTAGGGCAATTTGATTAATTATGATTTAGACCCCGTTCTGGGGTCGAATTCTAAAAATAATTATATATTTGGGTTCTTGGGTGATTAGGGAATCAGATTTTGGTTCGAACCTCGTATTTTGGCCAAGCGGGCTCGGGGTCGATTTTTAAATTTTTGGGAAGAATGATTTGAAAGCTATAATTAGGCATTGGAATTGAAATGTTTAGCATTTATTGATTTTATAAAGTCGATTATGTATAGATGCAATTGATTTGGAGCCGAATCGAAAGGAAAGGCGTTGTTTGAGGCTTGAGTTGGCCGTGGAAGTTTGAGGTAAGTGTCTGGTCTAATCTTAGCTAGAGGGATTAGGAGTTGTGTCCTATTTGCTAATTACTTCGTGTTGAGTACAACGTATAGGCATGGTGACGAGTGTCTATGCGTTGGTGTCGAGCATGACTGTGAGTCTTAAATTGACAGATACTATGTTCTTAAATGTTACTACGGATGATTTAATTGATGATTCTCGATATTGAGCAAAGATTTAGTTTATTCTCATCAATTTTATTTATGATTAAGTATTGGTACTAATTGAGCTGAGTGGGAGTTGAATTAGAATTGGTTATAGCTGATTCTCCCTTGCCGGGATATTTATTTTGATATTGTTGTTCCCTTGTCGGGAAGTTATCATATTGCTTTTATTCCCTTGCCGGGATTCTTGTTGGCTTGTAAATGGAAGCAGGTGGTAAGCCTACCACGAGATTTAATGAAATAGGAGCGGGTGGTACGCCTACCACGAGATATAATGAAATGGGATCGGGTGGTACGCCTACCACAAGATATGAGAAATGGGATTGGGTTGCACGCTTGCAACGCGATGTGAACCGAAAGTGAAATATGCCTTTGTTTTCCTTATCCTCTTTAGAAATTGAATTTTAGTTTCCTTATAATTTTCTTGAGATTTTGTTTATCTGTTATTCCCCGAAGCATGTTTCGCCTTCCCAACTTTAGTTGTTTGTTCTAGTTTCTCTTTCCGCTATATATATACCGAGGCAGATACCGAGGTAGCTCTGGGAAAGCAGCAGCAGCTCGGGAGCCAGCCTTCAGTCCACAGAGACCCCGAGGTAGTCCTGCAGGCGTCCGCATGCCCCGCGTATCTTCTATCTACTATTATGTACTGTTATCACTTGTATTCGAGACAGACCGAGCTTCTTTCTTTCAGACATTTGTATGTAGTAATCATAGATAGTCCGTGAATGTTGTGACATCGGTTTCTGGGTAGAGATGCATGTTGGCATTTTCATCTTATTTTGGTATTATATTAGTCTAAGTCTTCCGCTAAATTTTAACTTCTACTATTATTTAAATGTTGATCACCTGTTATTATAGGATGTTGAAAAGGACTAAAATGAAAGAGTTAAGATTTCTAAATTTCGTGGCTTTCCTAGCTTCTACGAGTAGGCTCCATCACGACTCCCGATGATAGGAAATCCGGGTCTTGACAAGTTGGTATCAGAGCACTAGGTTACAAAAGTCTCACAATTCACGGACAAGCTTAGTAGAGTCTGAGGGATCGGTACGGAGACGTCTGTATTTATCCCCCAGGGGCTACAAAGTTAGGAAAACTTCACATTTGTTCTTTCTTGTCGTGCGGTTTGGTTTCTCAATGCTAATTGAATTTTTACTCTGTTCTTCCGCAGATGGAGATAACACGCGCTTCTTCATCTACTGGTCAGCAGCCCGAGCCCCCAGCAGCAGCTCCCACGAGGGGCAGAGGGCGAGGCTGATGCCGTGCTAGAGGCCGAGGCAGGGGCAAAGCTCAGCCCAGGGTAGCAACACCCGTAGCGGAGCCTCATGTTGATTTTGACGACGAGGTTCCAGCCCCAGCAGTTTCGGTGGGCCCAGCTCAGGTCCCAGAGGGGTTTATTGCTACCACAGTTCTTCAGGATGCTCTAGTCCGTCTAATGGGCCTTATGGAGAGTGTCACCAAAGTAGGTTTACTTTCTGTAGCACCAGGCGTCTCTCAAGCTGGAGAAGGATCCCAGACTCCTGCTACTCGCACTTCGGAGCAGGTAGCTCCCTAGTTTCAGACTCCAGTGGCTCAGCTAGTTGGAGAAGTTCATTCGGGTGTGGTAGCTCAGACCGGTGATGGTGCAGCCATGTCAGTCGATGCTTTGTGGAGATTGGATAGGTTTACCAAGCTCTTCACTACTACTTTCAGCGGTGCATCTACTGAGGATCCCCAGGACTATCTAGACAACTGTCATGAGGTTCTTCGGAACATGGGGATAGTTCATATTTTGCTTGTCTGTATCCGCCAAGACTTGGTGGAGGGATTATTGCTTAGCTAGACCAACAGGATCACCAGCTTTGACCTGGGAGCAGTTCATACAGCAATTTCTAGAAAAGTTTCTCCCTATTACACAACGAGAGGCCTATCAGAGGCAGTTCGAGCGCCTCCAACAGGGATCCATGACAGTCACCCAGTACGAGACCAGATTCATTGATTTGGCTAGCCATGCTCTTATTATACTTCCTATTGAGAGGGAGAGAGTGAGACGATTCATTGATGGACTCATTCAACCGATTCGTCTCCAGATGTCTAGAGAGACTGGGAGTGAGATATCCTTCTAGTAGGTGGCCAATGTGGCCCGGAGAGTTGAGATAGTGCTATCACGGGGGGGGGGAGGGTTTCATAGGGCAGACAAAAGACCCCGTCAGTGTGACGACCCGGCCCGTCGTCACGAGAGTTACCACCCCGTTTTCCCCTTATTGTGTTGTTTCATGTTCTATATCAGTATTAGAGTCTATCGGGTGAATTTGGACTGATTCTGGTTGGAAATAAGGCATATAGCCTCTTAGAAAGGAGTTTGTTTCAGAAAAGTCAACCGGAAGTTGACTATGTGGTTAGAGGGCTCGGATGTAAATTCTGGTGGTTCGGTTAGCTTTGAGAGGTGATTTATGACTTAGGGGAGCGATCGAAATTGAATTTGGAGGTCCGGTATGGAAATAGGCTTGAATTGGCGATGTTGGAATTTTGGCGGAATCCGGTTGATAGGTGAGATTTTGATCCGGGAGTCGGAATGGAATTTCAACAGTTGCAGTAGCTTCGTTAGGTGATTTTGGATATGTTTGCAAATTTTCAGGTTATGCGGACATCGTTTGGTTGGGTTTTTGATTGGATGTGAGATTCGGAAGTTTTAAGGAAAATTAGGCTTGAATCCGTGGTAAATTGGTGATTTTTGTGTTAAAGTACGTGTTTTTAAGATTGGAACAAGTTCGTATCGTATTTTAGAGTGGGTTTGTATTTTTGGTTGAGGTCCCAGGGGCCTCGGGATGGTTTCGAATGGTTAAACGGAAGGAATTGGTAAAAATTGCAGGTCTGTTCTTAAAGCTTCTGGTATTTCTGCATCTGCGAAAATAGGACCGCAGGAGCGGTTCCGCAGATGCGGCTCTTTGATCGCAAAAGCGGCCCTAGGTGGCCTGGGGTGTTTTCGTAGAAGCGGACTTGTTCCGCTGAAGCGGTCTCCGCAGAAGCGGATTTGTGACCGCAGAAGCGGTCCTGGGGGAATTGAGTGAGACCGCAGAAGCGGTAGATTGACCGCAAAAGCGGTTACCGCAGAAGTGGTATAGTACCGCAGAAGCGGTCAAGTGGGATTTTAAGTTAAACCGCAGAAATGGTTATTTGGACGCGAAAGCGGTACCGCAGAAGCGGTTATGGGAGCCGCAGAAGCGAAAATCACAGAAGGGTTA
>MU735408.1:0-25665 GCA_026770625.1 Nicotiana glauca
AGTTACAACATGAGGTGCATATTGATCAAACGACTTTGGAGGTGGAATGCCCCAATATGTTTAATGAGCTGAGGCAATGTCAGCTGGACATCTTCTTTGAGGTACCGGAGGAGGCTAATGTTCAGCTAGTACGGGAGTTCTACGCGAACTTGCCAGAATATGAGAATGAGGTTGTGACGTTGCGCAATACCTCGGTAAATGCATCCATCGACACCATCTGCAGGGTATACAGGCTGCCAATGTTCAGGGGTGATGATGATCCTTATCGTACTCTTATTAGTACACGGGCCTTGTGGGGAACTCTTCTTGATACTATCTGTGTGCCGGAAAGAGAACGCATATGGATCATGCCTAGAATTACTCTTAGCTCCCACTGTCTAAATTGGTAGGCTAAATGTTGGCTCACCATTGTCAATAGTCGATTGTTGCCATCCAGCAACACGACAGATGTTAATCTACCATGGGCGTCGGCAATACACTATTTCATGACCCATAGTAATTTTGATATGGCTCGGCTCATCCATGAAGAGATTATCATCAGATCACCTGAGCTAATCAATGTCCACTACTTCCCTTCGATGATCACACAGCTGTGCCGTATTGCTAGAGTCCCTGAAGACCTTCGGGTTTGATGGGAGATTGCTACTGAAATCCGTGTTCCGGGCGAAAAAAATTTGAATTGGGCAAGAGCCGGTGGTGAATGTTGATGACGCTGATGATGATGATGATGCTGAGATAGCTACGGTTCCTCCTCCTACGAGAGTTGATATGACAGGCCCATCACAGCCACGTTGGAGCACCCGTATGACAGCTTTGGAATAGGAGATGGTTGGGTTGCGTACCTCAGTCACTGATTTGGGTACCCGTGTTGATGCGGTGTCTGAGAGGCAGGTGAAGTCGGAGAAGAAATTCTTGGGCTGGTTGAGAGCTCTAGGANCTCCTCACGAGATAGGAGCCAAGCCAGTGCACCTCGGTTCGATAACACTCAGTTTGTATCCAAAGCAGCGGAGGATAGGTACAACCAAAAAGTAGCTAAGAAGTTACAACATGAGGTGCATATTGATCAAACGACTTTGGAGGTGGAATGCCCCAATATGTTTAATGAGCTGAGGCAATGTCAGCTGGACATCTTCTTTGAGGTACCGGAGGAGGCTAATGTTCAGCTAGTACGGGAGTTCTACGCGAACTTGCCAGAATATGAGAATGAGGTTGTGACGTTGCGCAATACCTCGGTAAATGCATCCATCGACACCATCTGCAGGGTATACAGGCTGCCAATGTTCAGGGGTGATGATGATCCTTATCGTACTCTTATTAGTACACGGGCCTTGTGGGGAACTCTTCTTGATACTATCTGTGTGCCGGAAAGAGAACGCATATGGATCATGCCTAGAATTACTCTTAGCTCCCACTGTCTAAATTGGTAGGCTAAATGTTGGCTCACCATTGTCAATAGTCGATTGTTGCCATCCAGCAACACGACAGATGTTAATCTACCATGGGCGTCGGCAATACACTATTTCATGACCCATAGTAATTTTGATATGGCTCGGCTCATCCGTGAAGAGATTATCATCAGATCACCTGAGCTAATCAATGTCTACTACTTCCCTTCGATGATCACCCGGCTGTGCCGTATTGCTAGAGTCCCTGAAGACCTTCGGGTTTGATGGGAGATTGCCACTGAAATCCCTGTTTCGGGCGAAAAAAATTTGAATTGGGCAAGAGCCGGTGGTGAATGTTGATGACGCTGATGATGATGATGATGCTGAGATAGCTGCGGTTCCTCCTCCTACGAGAGTTGATGTGACAGGCCCATCACAGCCACGTTGGAGCACCCGTATGACAACTTTGGAATAGGAGATGGTTGGGTCGCGTACCTCAGTCACTGATTTGGGTACCCGTGTTGATGCGGTGTCTGAGAGGCAGGTGAAGTCGGAGAAGAAATTCTTGGGCTGGTTGAGAGCTCTAGGATGTTCTTACAACGTGAACCCAGGCACTGTCTCCGATCAGGAATGAGCCTCAGTGAAGTTCCTTAACCTCACTATTCTTTAAATTTTTAAGACATGGGAACATGTCTTCATTTTATGTGTGGGGTAGGGATACTTCACTGTATGTTTGTAATTGTAACAATTGATTTTTTTATTTTGTGTGTTTGTTTTGTTTTGATTGTTCTAGTGTTTTAGTGATAGTTCATTAGGTAAGTTAGAATAGTAAGTGACTTGTCCCGATGGCGGATCTCTTTCAGCGGAGTTACTGAGGGACTAATTCGAGAAGAAGTATGTGCCATAGTCCCGCAAGGAGTAGCTGCGCAGGCAGTTCGAGCAGTTGCAATAGGGAGATATGACTCTGATGCAGTACGAGATGAGGTTCTCAGAGTTAGTTCGTCATGCTATTTGGTTTGTTTCTACGAATAGAGAGAAGATCAAGAGGTTCATTGATGGCCTCATATTTTGAAAGATTTTCTTTCTTTTTGTGGACTGTTAGTGGCAACATATCATGATCAATGACAACAACTGTTTTCTCTTGTCGATGATGATTCCGATCTTGATAGTTTAAATATGTTTGTTGATTATTGATGATTGCATGAATGTTTTCACTTGCAGTTGCCCCAGTGGCCATGAGTACTTTTTAAAATCTGGGATTCACATTATGTATGCAACTTTTTGATGATGCCAAAAGGGGAAAGATATTGTGCTTTACACATTATTCTAAAATAAGTGATATTTATAACCTAATTAACCTGGCCCTTGATGAGAAGTAAAATTTCTAAGTCTAGTGTTGATGGTTAAGCTGAGTTCTTACAGGTATTTTGATAAGTAAAAAGCACAGAGTTTGTCATCATCAAAAGTGGGGAATTTGTTGGCCCAAGAACATGTGAAGTTTTGAAGAATGTCAAATGAACTCAGTCATGGACCAGGTCCATCATGTGAAGCACAGTCATGATCAACCTACACATGTGAGATGCACGTGAAGGAGATAAGTCCTATTGATATTGCAGCAATATCTCCTAATCTGATCGAAAAGGTTGCATATTGGATAAGGATAGAAAGTCTCCTTATGTGAAGAGAACACAATCCGGATAAAAGATTGTGTTGGAGTTTGTGGTGTTCAAGGACTCAACTTCGATGGAAGATCAGCAATTGAGTCTCAATCAAACTCTAATTACTAACTCATTAAATAATAGTGATTGCTCTCTTTTACAGGTATTGCACAAACACATAAGTGAAACTAAATTGAGAGCAAAAGAGCGAGGCGATTTTGCAAGCAATTTATGTGAGATTTAAGTGTGCATTCCTGAAGATACTTGGACAAGATAGAAGTACCAATTCCATTGTGTCTTTCTTTTATTCTAGTTCAATTGTAGTAGGTGATTTAAACTTGTACCTTTCAGCTTTCATAGAAGCATTTGTATTAGGTACCTTGAGTATTCAAGTTAGAGTTAACTTGAAGTTGTCGCAACGGCTGAGGCTGTGTGACACATTGGGATTAGAGTTAATCCCTAGGTTTACAAGAGTTTTGTAAATGATGTTTTGGCTCAGTGATGTTAGTGGAAGTTTGGGAAAATCCCACTGAGTAGTAGGTCGTGATTTTTTTCACCTTTTGAGCCAGGTGTTTTCCACGTAAAAATCTCTGTGTTTCTTATTTTATGTACTTATTATTCCGCAAACAGTAGAGTTAGTACACCTAGAATAACCAGGTTCCTCTAGAGCGAAAAATTGGGTATCACACAAATCACTCCTCCCCCCACCCTTTTGTGTGGTATTGACGTATAAAATAACAATTGGTAATAGAGAGGGTTATCCTTGAAGAGGCTAACACCTTAGGAGAAGATCAACATGAGTGCACCACCTGGGAACTGGGAAGGGCAATCCACTGCTAGGCCTCCACTCTTCGATGGTCAGTACTATTCTTGGTGGAAGAACAGGATGAGGGATCACATCATAGGGGAAAACTATGAACACTGGGACATAGTCACTGATGGTCCCTTAGCAACCACAAAGAAGAATGCTGAAAGAGTTGATGTACCAAAGACAAGAGCTAATTGCACTGCTTAAGACCTAAAGAAGTGGGAGAAAAATGCCAAAGCCAAGAAATGGCTTATGTGTGGACTAGGTCCAGATGACTACAGTAGAATTCAAAGTTGTACCACTAATAAGGAAATCTGGGACACTTTGTAAGTGGCTCATGAAGGAACACCTCAAGTAAAGAGGTCCAAAGGAACACTGTTGTATTCTCAATATGAAAATTTCAGTATGAAGGAAGGAGAATCTATCCAGGAGATGTACACAAGGTTCACAAAACTAATAAATGGACTTAAATCCCTTCATAGAATTATACTTGAAGAAAACAAGGTTGAGAAAATTCTAACAAGAGTCTTACCAGTTACTTGGGAAAGCAAAATCACTGCTATTCAGGAATCAAATAACATTACTACCCTCAAGCTGGATGAATTGATTGGAAACCTTACTGCTTATAAATTAAGAAGGCAAACCATGAAAATGGATGCACCCAAAAATGAGAGAAGTTTGGCTCTCAGAATAGCTGAAGGTGTAGATCTGGAGGATGATGAAGTAGCCATGATCAATATAGATTTCAAAAAGTACCTGATGAGAGGAACGTGTTCTTTAAGAGGTACAATCTTCAACAAATCTAAGGCCCATGATAAACAGACCAATGAAGGCTGCTACAAATGTGGTAAGACTGATCACATGATTAAGAACTGTCCTCAATGGGAAATTGAGTGGAAAAAGGAAATGTCTGAACGAAGAAATAAGAGGAAGGAATACGTTCAATACAAAACAAAAGGATCAACTAAGGCTATGGTTGCTACATGGGGAGAAACATCAGATGAAAACTCAGAAGATGAAGCTAGAGATGAACAAGCACATATGGCCATCATAGATTCAGATGATGAACAAGAGGTAAGTGTACTTCATCATAAAGACAACATTAAATTCATGTCTAAAGAAAGGTTGTCTGAACTATTTCTAGACTTCATTGATGAGTCTGAGATAATTAATAATGAGAAAAAAGAGCTGTCTAGGGAATGTGTGATTCTAAAATCCAAGTGCAAAAAACTAGAGTCTAGGGCTAATGAGAGTGAAAATAAAAATACTGAGTTGAAGAATCAGGTTCTTGAACTTGACACTAGTATCCTAGGACTTAGGTCTGAGAACTTAAAGCTGAAACTAGGAACAGGAAAGAAGAAAGCTGATCACACATATCTCACCCTAGAAGAAAACTTAGGAAAAATGAAGGATGAGTTGTACAAGAAGGATGAGTAGATAAGAGTATTGAAAGAAGATCTAGGGAAGGTAAAACATGAACTAGACAGAACTTGCAAATGGAACAAGGCTTCTGATGCACTCTCCTGGCTATAAGAATATCATAGTAGCAACAAAAGAGGACTTAGCTATGGGACTCAAGCACCTAAATGGGATCGTAAAAGCAAGTACCTCACTCTCCCTGAGAACAAAATCTGCACACATTGTGGCAAGACTGGTCATTACAAAAATGAATGTAATGCAAAAGAAAAGGCCAGTCAAAAGAACAAAGCTTTTGTTCAAGAAAAAATAGGTTGCATGGTGGGCTAGAAGGACTTTGATTTATCCCTTTGCCTATATAAAGGGACCCAAACTAGTTTGGGTTCCTAAGACTAACTCCTGATTTCCTTTTGCAGGTTCAAATGAAAGGAAGTAGCCAAATATGGTACATGGATAGTGACTGCTCTAAACATATGACTGGAAGATAGAGCCAATTCCTTTCACTTGAGGACTTAAAGGGAGGTAATGTCTCCTTTGGAATTGAAGAAAGGTGAGATTATTGGGGTTAGAAAGGTAGGTAAGACAGACACTCACTCCATTGAGAATGTCTACTTGATAGATGGCTTGAAATATAGCCTGATTAGTGTGTCACAACTATGTGACAGAGGTAACCTTGTAGCATTCACCTCTACTAAATGCTTTGTGATTAACCTTACCACTTACAAGATTGTTTTTCAGGGAAAGAGAGTTAACAATATTTACAGTATGGATTTATCTACTATCTCAGAAAATGAACTAACATATCTAAGTGTGCTGCATAATGATCCCCTCCCGTGGCACGAAAGACTTGGTCATACCAGTCTGAATCAGCTAAATAAATTAGTCTCTAAGGACTTGGTGATAGGGTTATCCAACATCAAGTTCAAAGAAGACAAAGTTTGTAAGGCCTATGCAAGGGGGAAGCAGGTAAGATCAGCTTTCAAAATCAAAAAAATGGTAAGCACAACCAAGTCGTTGGAACTGGTCCATATGGATCTCTGTGGTCCAATGAGAACCATGAGCAGAGGTGGAAAGAAATATGTAATGGTGCTTGTTGATGCTTACTATAGATTTACCTGGGTTCTATTTCTAACATCTAAAGATGAAGCATTTGACATGTTTACTGCCTTTGTTAGAAAAATTCAGAAACAATTAGGAAATCAACTTGCATCCATTAGGTCTGATCATGGAACTGAATTTGAAAATACTAAGTTTGCTAAATTTTGTGATGAAAATGGTATAGATCATAATTTATGTGCCCCTAGGACTCCTCAACAAAGCGGAGTAGTTGAAAGAAAGAACAGGACTCTTGAATACATGGCTAGGACTATGCTTCTTTCTAGTAAAATGCCCCATAGCTTCTGGGCAGAGGCTGTAAACACTGCATGTTACATTATCAATAGATGCATGACTAGACCTCTTGTAGAGAAGACTCCCTATGAGTTACTCAAAGGGAGAAAACCAAATATCCCATCTTAGGGCATTTGGATGTAAGTGCTTTGTGCACAACAATGGAAAGGACCCCCTAGGTAAGTTTGATCCCAGAAGTGATGAGGGAGTATTCTTCACATAGCAAAGCATATAAAGTGTTCAATAAAAGAACTTTATATGTAGAATAAAGTGTACATATAGTATTTGATAAGACTAACATTCTTTTTTTAGAGACATGAATATGAAGATGAAACCATTGGGTAGATAAAGGAATTGACTGAAGTCTCAAGACAAGTCAAAGTGACACCAAAAGAAGGAACAAGTAATCGAACAGGTCCTTCCATCCAGGGCAACCTGACAGGGGGAACTTGTCAAAGAGGAACTGAAATAAATCCCTCAAAAGAACCTGTTGATGACCCTGTTCCTCAGCAACAGATCATGGGAGAAGCATCTAGTAGAAACCAGTTGGTTGTGAAACCTCACAAGTATCAAAGTTCTCATCCCATTGAGAACATTATCACTGATCCAACATGTGGAGTCAAAACTAGATCACAACTAAAGAATCTGTGTGCCATTGATGCTTTTTTATCTCTTATTAAAACTAAAAATGTTGTTGAGGCTTTGCAGGATGCAGATTGGGTCAATGCAATGCAAGATGAACTCAATCAATTTGAGAGAAGTCAAGTTTGGCATCTAGTTCCAAGGCCCAAAGATAGATCAGTTACTAGTACAAAATGGGTCTTTAGGAACAAACTTGATAAAGATGGAATTGTTACAAGAAATAAGGCAAGACTAGTGGTCCAAGGTTACAGCCAAGAGGAGGGCATAGATTAGGATGAGACTTTTGCTATAGTTGCAAGACTAGAGGTAATCAGACTTCTCATAGACTTTGCAGCACATATGGAATTCACTCTTAATCAGATAGATGCCAAAAGTGCCTTCCTAAATGGCTATCTGAAAGAAGAAGTGTTTGTGAAATAACTTCCATGGTTTGAGAGAAAGGAATGTCCTGAGCATGTGTACAAGCTAGACAAGGCTCTCTATGGACTCAAGCAGGCCCCAAGAGCATAGTATGAACGACTATCCAAATTCCTGCTGTGAGCACGTGATTTTTGCCCTACGAGAACTACTCCCAGAAAATTCAAAATAAAATATTTTTTGTGTCGTTTGCAATTTTTGTGAATTTTCTATTATTTTCCTTTTATTATTTGCATTTGTCTGTGTAGGTTTGTTTGTTTAAATTAATGAAAATACAAAAATATGTCGCATTTGCATTCTAGGATTTAATTTTACATTTTTCGGATAATTAAGAGTAATTAAGTTTGTTTTACAAAAATGAAAAATCACAAAAAATAAAGTAATTCGTATTTTTAGCATTTAATGTCCAAATTGTGTAATTTTACTTTTAATTGGTGTTTAATTTTGTGTGATAATTATTTTAAGAGTTAATTAGCATTTTTAAGTTAATTTTGGGTTTTACAATTTAAATTAGGATTTTTAGGTTTGATTTTGAAGATTAGTTTAAGAAAAGAAAAGAAAAGAGAGCAAAAATACAAAGAAATCGGATTGGGCCATTAAAAATTGACCAAATCCAAGCCCAAAAACACCCTCTTAACCCGGTCCAATTGACCAAGCTTCACAGACGTCTAAACGATGTCGTTTTAGTCACACTCGATCTGGATCGTTGATTTCATTAGATCAAACGGTCCAGTCTGTCCCCAACATCATTAAAACGACGTCGTTTCAGGTGTGTTAATCCAAACCGTCCATCCCAATCAATCCAACGGTCCAAATCTCGTCTCCCTTACCCGTTTAAACCACCCAACCCATTGCCCAACCCGGTCCGCCCCCTCATTAAACCAAATGACACCGTTTACCCTCCCTTGTTCAATCTGGATCGTTGGTTCCATTTGATCCAACGGTCTGGATTGATCCCCTAATCTAGTATATAATCCTAATATCCTACCCATCCCCCCAATCCAACCCCCCCTCGTCGTCTCTAACGTTCACAGACACCCCATCTTCCTCCGCCCCCAACCACCATCAACCACCCACCGGAAATTGCCTCACGACGGTTCCGGTGGTCCAAACAACCCCTAATTTTCACTGTCCATTCACTTCACCCTCCCCATCTCCATGCTGCCTTTAGTTTCCCTCAAATCTTAGCACAAACCTTCGAAAATTCAAAAAACCAAATGACTTTTCCGGCATCACCTCCGATGGCCACTAGATTAACACCCTAGCCTCACCTCCACCTCCTCATTCCAAACATCCAAACCCCTTCCTTCGAATCACACCGGATCCCGTCGAATATTGATTTACAGTCAAGAAACCTAGTGCCGCCCTAAAAATCCTTGTTGGCGGCGCCAACCCTAAACCACCCCAAATCAATACCAGTTGACCATCCAAACCACCTTGTCCCAAATCCCATGAATCAAGCTAGAACTGGACGAACCCTAGAAGAACCCAAAAGAATTTGAGGTCACCACTGACCTTAGTCAAGTGTTCTTAGTCAAGAACACTCGATTAAGGTCTGTTTTGGCCTCAAAAGCTCGAGTCAAGACTTCGACTGATCGAAGTTCGTTTGGCTTCTGATTTGGAGGTATTTTTTCCTTTCCTTTTCTGTTTTTCTTTTTGTCATTGTTGTTTGTTCAGTTAATTGTAGTCCAATTTTGTTCATTATTTTCTTCTTCTCCGTCAGACCTTTTTATTTTGTCGAAATTGTTTTTGTTCGTTGTTGAGTATATATTATAAGTTATGTAATCGATTTGAATAGCTTAGTCGATTAGTTTAGTAGGTTTGAGTGTAGGCTTAACATGGCAGTAATGTAAGTTTGGCTTCATAGTTCTAGTTTGTTTTTCCCCCTTGCTTCGCTTTTCTTGTCTAAATTTTGTGTTGAAATGAGCCGGTTGGTATATTTGAACTTAGAACTGAGCCTGTTGGTATATTCAGTTCACCATATCAAACTGAATTGATTGATCATTTGTTACCCTGAATCTGTCAATCCCTTTTGAAGCTTTCTAGGCTATTTCTTCTTTTGTTTTTCCAATGCAATTAAGCGTATGCTCGTCTAGTTGTTTTCTGTTTAGTCGTTATTGAATGTGATTGGTTAGTTCTGCATCGCACTTTAGTCTTCACTGTTGATGACATCTGATTTGATCTAAGTTTCTATTTTTGAATTACTGAATAATTTAGTAAAATAAATTGGTTATAGCTGTTAGGGGGTCTGATACAGATTGAAGGTTAATTGGATTGGGGTAGAACAGTAATTTAAGGGTTAGTTCAGGGGGTATTTTGAGGAAATAGAATACTTGAATAATTGATTAAGGGCTGCTGAGAAAAGGTAATAGACAACTAATAGTGGGAAATTCTTCTACTGGTTTTAAGGGTTAAAGATAAGTTAGTTGATTGTCCATTAAGGCTTAAAAATCAGGAGAAAAAGAGTCTGGAACGGATATAAAAGGGAGAAGGGATTTTGACTCTGAAAAAAAAATCAGAAGAGGATTACAAAATATAGAGAGATAAGATCGAGAGAGGGTGAATTTGAGAAAGAAAAACATTCTACTGTTTCATGGTCTTTTAAAATCATTTTCAAATTCTGTTCTAATTTCGAGTGTTAAAAGCACCCAGAGGTATCAGTTTCATTTTTGAGTGAACTAGGGTCTAATTAAGTTGGTTTGTGGTTGAGTTTTGCTTTGCTGAAGTTCCAGAATTATTTTGAATTCGATTTTGAGTTTATTTGGGGTGCATTCAAGTGATCCGGCTGAGCCTTTGTTCTCTGTTTGGTTTCAAATTTTTTCCTGGATTGTCGAGTTCATGTTCTAGGCTGTTGCTGATTGTTGTTTGTTGTTGCTGTGTTATCTGCTGCTGCTGACTATTCCTTCTCTTCTTCATTGTATTCCATTTCCAGGTACACACTCTAAAAAACCATGTGTTGATGTAAAGCTTGAATTGGAGTTTGAAGTTGAAACGAAATACAAATCAAGTTGATGATTAACAGTCGTTGTTTTACTATTTTATTAGTCCCTTGACTGTAGTTAGTTGTATAATTTGTAGAATGAATAAGTAGGTAGTAGATTTGTTATTTACTTAGATTTCATCTCTAATTGGTGCTTGTATTGTATAGCAGTACGACAGGAACTGTATGGGACTGTATAGATTTTTTTTATCTTTCAGATTAGTTCCACGTAGCTAAAAATAAGTTCAAAATGGTTTTTGTATCAATCTGTTATCCAGTAATCTGTTGTAAAATAGTGAATCGTATGAGTGATTAAGGATAGTTCGCAATAATCCGAAAAGTAGTGTTCAACCTGTTCGCATATAGTGTTAAACGAATCCATATAATCAAAGTTGTTTTATTCGAATCATGTTTTCCAGTTTAATTGTTACCTTAGTAATAGTATACTAATTTACCAGTAGATTAAGAAATGAGGAAGCCCAAGCTTTAGGAGTTAGAATCAAATCCGATCAAATCATGTATCAAACCTCCTTCCTTGGATTTTAGTGAAGTAATTAGGTTCAATGAGGACTTAAATTTCCTGCATAACGGTTGAATAAAAATCAGTTTTTTTTAGTTTTATGTGTAATCGATTGATAAAGTGGGCGTCAATTTGAATGAATGTTACTTGCCTATCGTAAAAAATCTGTTTGATAACATCGGGCTTCCCTGAGTCTATTTGAGGCCCTATTTGAGTTTAATTGTTGAATAAGAACACATGGTTTAATACAATATAAGTTTGGGCTTCGAGTTAGGTAGCAGGTTCAAATTAAGAGGGTCCCCCCCTTCTTCTTGTTTGAATTCGGACTTGAACTCGAGGCCCGAATTTATAGTATGTAATTAATTAGGACCTTTTCTTTATCTTTAGAGACAAATAAGTAGAGAATCATAGTCACTTTAGAATTGGCCTTTAAATAAAAATGAGACGAGCCTCGCCAAACGAAACACATAGCTGCGGGGCCCTCAATAAATGTTATAATAATTGCTAAGATTTCAGGGCATTTCGTTTAATGAATTCCACGGCTTTCCTCAAAATAATAATACGCTAGTTGCTTTGGGCGCGTATTTAATAATATTACTTTCCTAAATTCGGGTGCACATATATGTGACCCAAATCCAAATCTCAATGGAGTCGAGGTGTGTCAACAACCACGGGTACATTGATGTAACGTGGTTCGAGACACATTTTCACGACGTTGCAATTCTCTTTAAAATAATGATAATATTAAAAGCGGTTAGAGGTTAAAATTTGCACATAGGTTTGAACATGTACCGAAAATCAGATAATTAAGCCGAATATAACAGTTAAGCGACCGTGCTAGAACTACGGAACTCGGGAATGCCTAATACCTTCTCCCGGGTTAACAGAATTCCTTACCCGGATTTCTGATTCGTAGACTGTAATAAGGAGTCAACTTTTTCCTCGATTCGGGATTCAAACCGGTGACTTGGGACACCATAAATCTCTCATGTGGTGACTCCATTTCTTAATAAATAAATCCCGTCTTGATTGTCCTTTAATTTGAAAAACTCCCTTTTACTACAACCTTCGCGGGGTGCGGTAGCGTAAAAAGGAGGTGCGACAGCTCTGACAATTTCACTGGGGATAATACCGCGGAACCACCGGTTCAGGGTTAGAAATTCGAGCTTAGAATAATTGTTGTATTTGGATTTATTTATTATCTAATTTTATTATTTGATTGGGCTTAAATGTGCAAAATGATGCTTTTTTTTTACCGCTTTGATATTATTTGAACTGTACGCAGTTCCCATCCTCGGTCACCGGTACGCAGTTCCCATCCTCGGCTCGAGTTGTCCACTCGGGTAAGCCAGGTCTAGAACAAACACCCAGGATAAAACTAGTATAACAAAACCTCATGCGGGATCCTTAGTAGGAACGCTTATTTGCATCATGTTTCATTTGACTTAGGGGACTCAACACAGGGGTTGGATCCGTCTAGGACAGGCAACCTGAAAGGGAAAAAAGATCATCCTGCTGCATCCTATTTGTTTTACGCATTTATTTGCTTCAGACTTGCATATTGACCGGCTTCTGAAAATCGGTAATACTGGAAAATTGTGGAAAAAAAATAGCAGTGTAGGAAGATAAACTATTTTTTTAGAAAAATAAAACCATAGTGTCGAAACTCTGAGGAAACGAAAAGGAAAGAGTGTTTTTTTTAGTTTAAGTTATTTAAAAAAAAACAAAAGAAGAAATTTTTTTTATAGTTTAAAATATTTTTTTTATTTTCCACTGAAAAAAAAATGCTTTAAAAAATATTCTGCTTCATTTGCCAATAAAGGAAAAAATGTGATTTGGTTTTCAAAAATAGTTTGTGTTTTAAAATGAAAAAAAAAATAATTTGTTTTATTTGCCAATTATTTGAAAAAAAAATGTTTTGTTTTCAAATGTAGTTCGTTTTATTTGGGCGAACTACGCTGGTTTGATTCTCACAGGGTGTGGGATACGTAGGCAACCCTCGTCGGGTCCAACTTCCCATTTTGCGAAAATCACCAAAAAATGTCAAATTTTAATTTTCATCAATAAGTCGGGCGGTGCCGTTTTGTCAAAAATAGCCGAATGTTCCTGAAAGGGACGTCGGAAGGCTGAATTTGCTTAAACAGCCACCTCTGGTCGTTTCTAAGATTTGGACCAGTTAGCCCACACAGCCTCAAAACCTTCGTCACTGAAGTGCTGGAAGGTCGTGCTCGAAAAACCGGGCCTTGTGTTTAATTTGAAAACATTGTTGTCGGTTTTGTTGTGAGTCAAATAAGTTTTACCTTTTGCTTAAAACCCCTTAATAAATGTGCAGAATGAGCATGGGTCCAAGTTTGCCACTAACAATTAGGAGCAAGATCCCTTTGGAGTTGCACTTGTGTGGGAGGATTTAGCAAAGTCGGAGCAGGATAAAATCAAACTACATCTGGGGGGGTCTCACCAGTTTGTTGAACATCAGACCTAGATGTGACATCATAAAGGCTTTGGTTACGTTTTGGGACCCGGCCCACAATGTATTCCATTTCTCGAATTTTGAACTTACCCCAAACTTGGAAGAGATAGCGGGTTATATGGACATTACCGAGGGGCTAAGGCACAAATATATGATTGCTCCGAGAGCTGTCAATTCACACAAGTTCATGGATCTACTAAAGATAAGAAAGGGAGTCCCGTACTCTGAATTGGATAGGGGTTTTCCCACTCTACATTTCATATACCGGAGGTATGGGCATATAGGGGGATTCAACGATCCAGAAAGCGGGGTTTGTAGTAGTGGAAATCAGACAAAAATGGGATGAATATAGGCGGTTCGCCTTCATGGTAGCCTTATTGGGCATTGTGGTGTTTCCTCGGAAAGATAGAAACATCGATCTGAAAGTGGCTGGAGCCGTCAAGGTCCTAATTACCAACAACAAAAGCACGCTGGCCCCTATGATAGTATCGGAGGTGTACCGGGCTCTCACAGCTTGTAAAGCCGGGGCGGATTTCTTCGAGGGATGCAATTTATTGTTGCAGATGTGGATGATCGAGCATTTGTGTCACCACCCTCAGTATGTGAGCTACAGATCTACAGACAAAGGCTGCATTGAAGAGTATGACACAAGGATTTCAGGGCTCAAGTTGCTGAAAGGGTTCGAAGATTGGGTATCCTATCTCCGTGCCGTCACTAAAGTGCAAATAGATTGGACGTTAGGTTGGCTTCCTGTAGAAGAAATTGTGTATATGCCTGCCACGGGTCCTTACTTCCTATGAAAGGGACTCCGAGGTATTCAGCCTTATGCGCCTTACCGGGTGATGAGACAGTTAGGAAGGTGTCAGGTGGTACACCCAGATGAAGATCTCAGTGTTTATGCGGTCGAGGTTAGCACCGATGGCCAATTTCATGAAGAGACCGTTCGTTCTATATGGAATGAATGCCAGTACTTGACGGCAAACACTCGGGTGCATGACCTATCCGGAGGCGAAGTCTCACCAGCCTACCTCGCTTGGTACAGAAGGAAGAACATTGTTAGAAATGCCCCAAAACGGCCAACCAAAAGGCCGCACATACAAGAGTTTGTGGAGGCATCACAAGAACCGCGACTTTGGCTGGATAAAGAACGCGAATATAGGGCCCGCATAAGGACATTGGAAAAATAGGTCCAGGATCTCCGGTTTGAAAGCAGTTTGCAGACCGCCACCGACGAAGGGGATAAAAAGAAGTTGGCTCAGGAAAATGAAGCCTTGAAAGCCCAAATCCGATAGATGAGAAAAGATGCCGACAGACACCCAAGGAGTCGGTCTGATGAGGATTTGATAAATGAGTTAAAATGGAAACTCATCGAATGCCAAGAGGGTTTGGAAGAATTTGAAGCCAGGATGACAAGGATCAAGGCCAGATGGGCAAGGGGTATAGAAGAGCGGAAACTGCATTTGCGGCAGATGAAGAGGGACTACGAAGGGAGCATCTATATATTGAGAGAAACAATATCCACCCTTGAAGAACGTCTCTTCAGGCAAGCCAGAGACTTCAGAGCTGATAGGAAACGCTGCCATGACTTAATGGCACAGATGGAAAAACAGATGCAGGAGTTTCAGGATCAACTCTTTAACAACGCTCAAGTACTGAGAATGCGGGATCAACAAATAGAGCTACTGCTTGTGGTGAGGGACAGAATCAGGGGGAGAATCGAAGATATCGGGCACTACATCACCATGAAGTGCCTAGCATGTGAGGATATGACCCATACCACCTTCTTTGCTGCGATAATAATTTATGTCCGCCAGATCATGGAAGAATTGAAAGGGTTGCAAAAGGATCTCGCATCAAGGCCCGCGACAAGGCCGAATGATGCCTCACGGGCCACAGGAAAATTTAAAGCATTAATGTATTTTTAAATCTTTTTGAGTCTGTTAGTCAGTTCTTTAAATTTTGTTTTGCTCTTCTTTAAAGTTTGTAAACTTTGTTCTAGTGGTTTAATAAAAGCATTGGTTTGTGTGAAAAATATTTTACCACGTACCTTTCATGGCCAGAACTACGCTCGGTCTGATTCATGTAGGGTCATGATACGTAGGCAATCCACATAAGATTCGACCACCTTAAAACAAGGAAAAAAGAAGAGAAGGAAAATGAGAATAAAAGAAAATTGAGAGGCGTCAAAGAGGGGCACAACTATTAAAAGCCGGAATGACGCATACAATCGAAGCGAATGTCATGATAGACATGGTTAAACTGCCTAGGTGCATTGCATCTCAATGTGTGATTGCCTGTTTGTTAAACTCTAAAAACTAACAAGTTTGTTGATTTTCCAGAAATTTCAAGCAGTTAGTTTACTTAGATCGTACTGGCACAATACCACTATCAGACCAGATCTAAGGGACCGATACTGGAAATAATGTCTAGCCCTGATAGAGAAGTAAACCTTGAGGTAGAAGAGGTGGACGTACAAGCTATGAAAGATGAGGTGTACAAATTGAAACAACAGATGGACGAGATGTACCAAGCTTGGATAAGCGGTCAGCCAGCACCACCCTATTCTGCTAACCCCACTTTTCTCCCAACACCAGCCCAAACTCCAGAACAACTTATTTTAGAATCATCACTAAACTTCCCTGCATATCAACAGTACCAAACAACCGCCTCCCAGACACCTTAAATGACAAAAACAAACACATACCCTCCACCATCAATTACCCCTATTTTTGTGGCACCTCCACCAGCCACACTCCACAGGTCTTCTAGCGAGCCTGTGTTTCAAACTCAGGACCATCAGTATTATCCTCCTGAACCCACCTTCAAAGCATCTGAACCTTACCCGTTCCCTCTTCAGCCTGACAACCCAGAAGTACCCAAAAAACAGACAAGAATCCCGAGCAGGAGGAAATGGCCCGAAAAGTAAAGAGCCTAGAGCAATCTTTCTGAAATATGCAGGGTCTGGGTGGCCAAGTCAGCGTGGAGTATAAAGATTTATGCCTGTTTCTAGATGTTCAGTTGCCAGCCGGGTCAAGATGCCTAAGATTGATCTGTATGATGGGCATGGTGATCCAGTGGCACATTTGCGAGGGTTTTGCAGTAAGATGAGAGAGGCAGGAGGAAAAGATGAGTTGTTGATGGTGTACTTCAGCCAGAGTTTGAGCGGGTCTGCATTGGAGTGGTACACACGCCAAGACCATGGTAGATGGTATACCTGGGATGACTTGGCACAAGCATTTGTTGGCCACTTCCAGTATAATCTGAAAATCATTCCCGATCGTTTGTCGTTGATAAAATTGGAGAAGAAACCTGGGGAGAGTTTCAGGGAGTACGGGTTCCGTTGGAGAGAACAGGCTGCAAGGGTCGATCCCCCTAATGAAGGAAGGAGAGATGGTTGATTACTTTCTGCAAGCTTTGGAGCCAACTTATTTTGGTCACTTAGTGACAGCGATTGGCAAATCGTTCAATGAAGTTGTGAAAATGGGCGGTATGATCGAAGAGGGACTCAAGTCTAATAAAATAATGAGTTACTCGGCAATCAAAGCCACCATTAAAGCTATCCAGAGCGGCACATGAGGTGTGCTCGGGAAAAAGAAGAAATAAGAATTCGCGACAGTCAAAGCAGGCAATTGGTCCGGATCTAGAGGTCCTTCACCCTATTACCAACCCAAACCCCACCGCCCGAGCTACCCATACAACCCATATAGCCCTCCACAACCCTACTACCCAGAGCCACATTTTTCCATCCACCACGCCCAAACATATACCCAACCATCGGTTCATCAGCAATGGCATGCACCGGCTCCCCAAAATACATACCCACCCCCACAAAACACATATCCACCCCCAAGGGCCTATATAAATCCTCCAAGGTCGGGTTTCCACGGGAATCAAGCTTTCAGGAATGAGAGGGTACAGAAGCAGAGAACATTTACTCCGTTGGGAGAAACCTATACTACTCTATTCGACAAATTAAGACAGTTAGGCCTGCTGAATCCTGTTGAGCCCAAATTGACAAATCCCCTTCCCAGAAATCTGGACTATTCGTTAAGCTGTGCATATTGTTCGGGGGCTCTCGGACATGATACTGAAAAATGTTGGAAGTTGAAGACTGTCGTGCAAGATCTTAATGACACAAATATGATCGAGGTTCAGGCACTAGAGGCGCCCAGCATCAATCAAAAACCATTGCCGGCACATTATGAGGCCCACATGATCGAACTAGTGCACGAGGGAGGGGAGCTCAAGAAACCCTCACAAACAGTAATGATGATCCGTGCCAGCCCAAAAGAAAAGTCGACCTGTGGAAAAGAAGTGGTAAAGTTGGAAAGGATAGACAGCAAGCCAGTAGTGGTGATGGGAAAGAGTGCGTATGTTGCTGCAAAGAAGCCTGAGCCGGTCAAGGTAATGCTGCAGGGAGTATCAAGCACACCTGTGGTAGTTGTAAAGGGGGTCCACATAGAACCAGTTGTTATCAGGCCAGTGAAGCAGTCGCCGATAATCAGTGAAAAATTCGTGCCATGGAACTACAGTCAAGTGACGGTGATGCATAAGGGAAAGGAAGTTGTGGAAAAGGTATGTGAGGCCCAGGGGTTAACTCATTCGGGAAGGTGTTTTGCTCCCACAGATTTAATAAGGGCCAATCCTATAGCAATAAAGAAGCCAGTGACGGAGGAAGAAGCGGAGGAGTTTTTGAAGAAGATGAAGGCACAAGAATACTCCATTGTGGAGCAGCTGAGGAAAACCCCGTCACAGATCTCATTGCTATCATTTCTAATCCATTCAGATGAGCACCGCCGGGCATTGATAAAAATTCTAAATGAAGCCCATGTGCCGGATAAGATCTCTATGAACCATCTAGAGAAAATAGCAAACAAAATTTTTGAGGTGAACCGGGTGACATTTTCTGACGATGAGTTGCCCGTGGAAGGTACAGAGCATAATAAAGCTCTCTATTTGCTCGTTGTCCACCTTGAACAAGCTGAAGGTTGATAACGACAGAATTCACAAGAACAGCATCTGCGTTCGAGGGTTTGATGGTGGTGGTACAGACACAGTGGGTGACATCATACTTGAATTGACAATTGGCCCAGTCGAGTTCATCATAGAGTTTCAGGTGTTAGACGTTGCAGTGTCGCATAATCTTCTGTTGGGGCGACCCTGGATCCACGCTACCAAAGCAGTACCGTCTACATTACACCAGATGGTCAAATTCGAGTGGGATAGGCAGGAGATCGTAGTGCACAGGGATGACGGTACAAGCGCCGTGAGTGATGCCATCATACCCTTCATAGAGACTGATGATGACAAGGGGCCATGGGTTTACCAGGTTTTCGATACGGTTTCAGTGGATATAATTCCTGAGGTGGAAGCGTCCCACTTCCCAGAATAACGGCTGCAACTATCATGGTGGCCTCGGAGATGTTGAAAAACGGGTTTGTGCCAGGCAAAGGTTTAGGGGTTGATTTTCAGGGTATTATTCAACCAGTTTCTTTGCCCAAGAACCTGGATACCTTCGGGTTAGGGTTCAAGCCTACATCGGTGGATGTGCGACGGGCCAAGAAGATGAAGAAAAGGGCATGGGTCCTTCCCAAGCCAATCCCACGCCTGCCCCGATCTTTTGTCAGGCCAAGCATCAAAAGGCAATTGCTATCCCAGGTTACAGGGCCAATGATTGGAATAAATGGAGATTTAGATGAAGGTTTTGAAAGATTATTCGCCGAAGTCAACATGGTAGAAGCTGGGGAAGGATCCAACAAGGCAGATATGTAGTTTGTAGGGCCTAAGGCCAAGGTCAACAATTGGATGGCTACTCCTCTGCCCATGCGGATGGAGTCTTGGTAGTAGGCTTTGATTTTTCCTTCATGTTTAGCTGGATTATTACAGGGTTGTAATCCAGTTTTCTTTTATTTTGTAGTCATCAAAAGTGTGAAACCTTGTTATCCCGTACTTCAATCAATAAAAGTTTCTTCTTTACTCTTTTTTGTTTTAATTTTGTTTTCTTCTTTCCTTTTCTGAACAGTTCTCTTTATACCGGTCCCAATGGCATGGCATGCACGACGGATCTTCAACCTAGTCTAAAAAATCAATCTAATTCCGAACTGGTAATGCCAGAGGTAGAATATGATGATGAGTCGAAATACGATGAGGATGAAGCCTTCGAGGAAATTAACAGAGAGTTAAGCCAATTTGAAGAGAAAGCCAAGCCCAACTTAAATGACACGGAAGCCATTAATCCGGGGGATGCGGATGACGTTCGGGAAACTAAAATAAGCATCCACATTGAACCGAACATCAGGGAAGAATTAATCAAAGCACTTGTTGAGTTCAAGGATATTTTTGCATGGTCATACGACGACATGTCGGGTTTGAGCACCGATTTAGTGGTTCACAAGTTACCCACTGACCAGGCATGCCCTCCCGTCAAGCAGAAATTGAGGAAGTTCAAAACAGACATGAGTGTGAAGATTAAGGATGAAGTAACCAAACAGCTGAATGCAAAGGTTATTCGGGTCACTCGATATCCTGATTGGTTGGATAACGTGGTGCCAGTGCCGAAGAAAGATAGAAAAATCTGGGTATGTGTCGACTACCGCAATCTGAACAGAGCGAGCCCAAAGGATAACTTCCCGTTATCCAACATCCATATCTTGATCGATAATTGTGCCAAGTGTGAGATCGGGTCTTTTGTAGATTGCTATGCTGGGTATCATCAGATTTTGATAGACGAAGAAGATGCAGAGAAGACGGCTTTCATCACGCCATGGGGAACTTATTGCTATCGGGTAATGCCATTCGGTTTGAAGAATGCCGGAGCAACGTACATGAGGGCAATGACTACTGTGTTTCATGATATGATACACAAAGAGATTGAGGTATACGTGGATGATGTGATTATAAAATCCAAGCGGCAGGCAGACCACGTAGAAGACCTAAGGATGTTTTTTCGAAGACTTCGAAGGTATGATATTAAGCTCAACCGTGAAAAATTTGCATTTGGTGTTCCATATGGAAAGCTGTTGGGATTCATAGTCAGTCGGCAAGGCATTGAGTTGGACCCTTCAAAGATCAAATCCATCCAAGAATTGCCACCGCCGAAGAATAAAACAGAAGTAATGAGTCTGCTGGAAAGGTTGAATTATATCAGAAGGTTTATCGCTCAACTCACGACGACTTGTGAACCCATTTTTCGGCTACTAAAGAAAGATGCCGCGGTAGAATGGACGACAGAATGTCAGGAAGCATTTGACCAGATCAAGGGGTATTTATCAAATCCACCTGTGTTGGTTCCACCTGAACCAGGGAGACCTCTGATTCTTTATCTAACGGTCTTGGAAAACTCGTTTGGCTGTGTACTGGGGCAACATGATGTCACCGGCAGGAAGGAGCATGCCATCTATTATCTCAGCAAGAAATTTACGAATTATGAGGTTAAGTACACTCAACTTGAGAAGACATGTTGCGCCCTAACTTGGGTGGCACAGAAGTTGAAGCATTATTTGTCATCTTATACTACTTACCTCATATCTCGTCTGGACCCATTGAAGTATATTTTCCAAAAGCCTATGCCCACAGGGAGATTGGCGAAATGGCAAATATTACGCACGGAATTCGACATCATCTATGTGATGAGGACGAAAATGAAAGCCCAAGCATTGGCCGATCACTTGGCTGAGAATCCGGTTGATGAAGAATACGAGCCATTAAGGACGTATTTTCCTGATGAAGAAGTGATGCATGTCGACGAGCTGGAGTTGATCGAGGAACTACGGTGGAAGCTTTTCTTTGATGGAGCGGCAAATGCGAAGGGAGTTGGAATAGGAGCGGTACTTATTTCTGAAACATGACATCATGATCCTGTTACGGCTCAGGTACGTTTCTATTGTACCAACAACATGGTTGAGTATGAAGCATGTATTTTGGGCTTACAGTTAGCTGCAGATATGGATGTCCAGGATGTTTTGGTATTGGGAGACTCAGACCTCCTAGTACATCAAATTCAAGGAGAATAGGAAACACGAGATCTGAAGCTCATACCATATCGACAATGTTTGCACGATTTATGTCAACGTTTTCGATCACTGGAGTTTAGGCATATCCCAAGAGTTCATAATAAGGTTGCCGATGCTTTGGCTACCTTAGCATCGATGTTGCATCACCCACACAAAATTCATGTTGACCCGCTGCATATTCAGGTTCATGATCAGCATGCTTATTGTAACATGATAGATGAAGAACTAGATGGCGAACCATGGTTCTATGATGTCAAGAAGTACCTCAGGATAGGGATATATCCGGAGCAGGCCACAGGAGATCAAAAGAGGGCCATACGGCGGTTAGCCAATGGATTTTTCCTTAGTAGAGGAGTGTTATACAAAAGAACACCGGACTTGGGATTGCTGAGATGTATAGATTCTAATCAAGCCGCGACAGTTATGGCAGAGGTATATTCTGGAGTTTGTGGGCCACATATGAGTGGATATTTATTGGCGAAGAAAATTCTTCGAGTAGGGTATTATTGGCTCACTATGGAGCGTGATTGTATCAATTTCGTGTGGAAATGCCATCAGTGTCAGATACACGGAGATCTTATTCATTCTTCACCAACAGAATTACACACGATGTCAGCACCATGGCCCTTTGTTGCATGGGGCACGGATGTCATTGGACCCATCGAGCCGGCAACTTCCAATGGTCATAGGTTTATTCTGGTAGCCATCGATTATTTCACCAAGTGGGTCGAAGCTAAAACTTTCAAGTCGGTAACCAAGAAAACAGTGGTGGATTTTGTTCATTCCCATATCATCTGTAGATTTGGAATCCCAAAGGTGATAATCACGGATAATGGTGCTAATCTTAATAGCAATTTGATGAAAGAAGTATGTCAACAATTTAAGATTACACACCGTAATTCCACCCCATATCGTCCCAAAGCGAATGGAGCGGTTGAGGCAGCCAACAAGAATATAAAGAAGATATTGAGGAAAATGGTAGAAGGGTCCAGACAATGGCATGAAAAGTTACCATTTGCATTGTTGGGTTATCGCACTACTGTTCGTACTTCAGTAGGTGCAACTCCTTATTTGTTGGTATACGGAACTGAAGCAGTAATCCCTGCGGAAGTTGAAATCCCTTCTCTTCGGATTGTTGCCGAGGCTGAAATTGATGACGATGAGTGGGTCAAAGCCCGATTGGAGCAATTGAGTTTAATTGTTGAAAAAAGATTAGCAGCAGTATGTCATGGCCAATTGTATCAAAAAAGGATGGCAAGAGCATACAACAAGAAGGTGCGTCCTAGAAAGTTTGAAGTAGGGCAGCAAGTGCTGAAAAGGATTCTTCCACATAAATTTGAAGCAAAAGGCAAGTTCGCCCCGAACTGGCAAGGGCCGCTCAATGTAACCAGAGTATTGTCCAATGGCGCTTTATGCTTAACAGATATTGAAGGAAAATGCATAGATATGGCTATCAACTCAGATGCAGTCAAGAGATATTATGTTTTATTTCTTTAATATAATCATTGATTGTTTGTACTTGGCATTATCTCAAAGGTTGAAATTACGGAGGCAATTTGTTCTTCTATCTAAACACTTTACCGTTTCGTTCACCCTTTTGAGCCTTATTTATTTTATTTCGCACCCCTCTTCTGGAATCAATAATTGAAAGGAAAGGAAGAGAGAAGAAAGAAAAGAGAAAGGAAAATGTAAAATAGAAAGAAAAACAGAAAAGAGAAAATAATAACAAATGAAATAATGTAACAACAAGGAATTATCATGAACTACGTTTGACCTGATTCCTTTTAAGGATACGTAGGCAGCTTCACGGCTTGGTCATAGGAAAATAAAAATCAAAGGGTCCCCAAGCAAGAAACTGGGGCAGAAGTTATGTTTGAAATGAGAAAAATTGGTTCCAAAAGTTGTAATTCTAACCCATTGGATTTGGTTTGAACACTTTGATACCCTTTTTTTTCAAACCTATCCAAAAATCCATATTAAGATCCAAAGAAAGGCCTCCCGATCAGTCTTCGAGAGGTGCCAAGTCAAGCAAGTAAGGATCATTCATACTAGAAGCAATACTCCAGTTTTAAGCAAAGAAAATGGAAAATGAGAGAGTCTTATTAGTGAAAACCCGCAAGGGCACTGTAAGGCGACGAAAGCTGAGAGAAAATGAAAATGAGAGAGTCTTATTGGTGAAAACCTTCACAGGCACCATGAGGCAACAAGTATTTGAGAAAGGGACAAATAAGGTTAGGTCAACAGCAAAAGATTTGTTAAGGCATCGAGTTGAACGAAGATGGGGATTCGAAAGAGAGTTGGGCTGAGGAAAACTTTGAGGCACAAAGCAGGACAAATTGGAAATTGATTGATTGAATAGATTGGGTTGATTAAACCAAAATGCACAACATGATCATTGGGATCCGTCATCCCGTTCAGATAAGTCTTTTCTTCCTCAAAATCTTCTAAAGGAAGATCTTTTCTTTTGTTTTCTTTATATTTTGAAGTAATCATATTTCATTTCTTTTGACTAAAACTTTCCCAATAATATTTTGTTTTAACAAATAAGAAGGATTTTCAAAGTTTACTGCCAAGTTCCAAAGTAATGCAAGGCAAGTGTGGCTAGGATACGTCGAAAAGAAGGTGATGGGACGTAAGAAATGTAATGACCCGACTGGTCATTTCGAGCCCTAGTGCATGGTTCAGTAGTCTAAGGCCATGAGCAGCTTCATTTCAGGTATATTGACTTGTGTGTATGGTCGGAATTGAAATTCAGGAAGTTCGGAGTTAAATTTAAATGAAAATTTTCATTTCAGAAGCCTTAAGTTGGAGAAAATGGCTAAGATTGGAATTTTGAGTAAACGACCTCAGAATTAAGATCTAAAGGTTCCAGCAGGTTCGTATGATGATTTCGGACTTGGTCGTATGCCCGAATTGGGTTTTGGATAACCCGGGAGCGTTTCGGCGCCTATTGTGGAAGTTGGCATTTTAGAAGAAATTTCATAAGTTTGGCTTGAAGTGAATTTCAGCGTTATCGACATCCGTTTGGAATTTTAAGACTGTGAATAGCTTCGTATAGTGATTCTGGAGTTAGGGGTGCGATCGTAAGTGAATTCGGAGGTCCGTAGACCATTTTGAAGCCATTTGGCTAAAGATATAAATTTGAAGGTTTGAAGAGTTTGACCCGGGAGTTGACTTTTTGATATCGGGGTCGGAATCCAATTATGGAAGTTGGAGTAGGTCCGTAATGTCGAATATGACTTGTGTGCAAAATTTGAGGTCAATCGGACGTGATTTGATAGGTTCAAACATCGGAAATGGAAGTTGGAAAGTTTAAAGTTCATAAAACTTGAATTGAGGTGTAATTCATGAATTTAGCATTGTTCGATATGATTTGAAGCCTCGAGCAAGTCCGTAATGTGTTTTGGGTTTGGTTGGTATGTTTGGTTGGGGTCCCGGGGGCCTCGGGTGGATTCCGGGTGGTTAACGGATCAAAAGTTAGATTTTTGGAAGAGCTGAGTTTGTTGGTATCTGGTATTTCCGCTTATGCAGAAATGGGACTGCAGAAGTGGCCCCGTGAAATCGAGGAAGTAACCGCAGAAGTGGTTGGCAGTGAAGGGAGCAGGGACTGCTTATGCGGTTAGGTATTCGCAAAAGCGGAGGCGCAAAAGCGGTAGGGGGCACCGCAGAAGCGAAATGGTCCGAAGGGTCTTGGGCCGCAGATGCGGTCAAGGTTCCGCAGATGCGGTCAAGGTTCCGCAAAAGCGGAACCGCATCTGCGGAAGAAGGGATCGCAGAAGCGAAAAAATGGGGCCAAGCCCTGGACCGCAAAAGCGGCGAAGAATCCGCATCAGCGGAACCGCATAAGTGGTAATAATTCCGCAGAAGCGGAAACGACTAAAGGCAGCAGCTTAATTTAAGTCATGATTTGGTTCATTTCTCTCATATTTTCATGGCTTGGGGCGATTGTGGAGAGCTTCAAGGAGGGG
>MU735410.1:3640-16842 GCA_026770625.1 Nicotiana glauca
CTTCAAAATGGTCTACGGACCTCCGAATTCACTTCCGATCACGCCCCCAACTCCAGAATCACTATACGGAGCTATTCACAGTCTCAGAATTCCAAACAGACGTTGATAACATCGAAATGCTCTTCAAGCCAAACTTATAAAATTTCTTCTAAAATGCTAACTTCCACATTAGGCGCCAAAACACTCTCGGGTTATCCAAAACCCAATCCGGGCATACGTCCAAGTCCGAAATCATCATACGAACCTGCTGGAACCTTCAGATCCCGATTCCGAGGTCTTTTACTTGAAATTCAAATCCTAGCTCATTCTTTCAACTTTAAGCTTTCGAAATGAGAATTCTCTTTCCAAATCAACTATGGACTTCTTGAAATTTAATTCTGACCTCGCGTACAAGTCATAATACCTGAAATGAAGTTGTTCATGGCCTCCGACTGCTGAACGGAGTGCCAGTACTCAAAATGACCGGTCGGGTCGTTACAGAAGCTGCTAAGGTTAGACCTGCCTTAGAAGAAGAGGAAATGAACAAATTCTTCATTCGGGCCCAAGACCCACTAGGTATCGTAGTCACAAGTAGGTTTAGTAGAGTCTCACGGATCGGTACAGAGAGGTCTGTACATATCTTCCGAAGGCTATAGAGCTGTTTAGAAAATTTTCACTTCTTTTGATTACTCGTAGTGTGATATTTGTTGACTTCGAAATTTTAGACTTTTGTCTTCTATTCTCTCACAGATGGTAAGGACACGCATAGCCGGATTAGATGACCAAGCACCCACACCCCCTGCTAGAGCCGCTAGAGGTCGGGGCTGGGGTAGAGGCCGGGGTTGTCCACGTGGTGCAGCCATAGCACCCGTACGAGCTTCCACAAAGGAGGCCCCAGCAGCTCCAGCTGGAGGACAAACACCTGAGGTATTGAAGAAGGATGTTGCCACTGAATTGACTGATCACTGCTAGAAAGCTTTCGACAGAATCAAGGAATACTTGTCAACACCACCAATTTTGGTCCCGCCTGAACTAGGTAAACCTCTGCTACTCTACATAGTAGTATTAGGTGGTGCCTTCGGTTGCGTCCTGGGGAAGCATGATTAAACGGAGAAGAAAGAGCAGGCCATTTACTATCTCAGCAAGAAGTTCACTCTGTACAAAGCCCGGTATTCTTTGTTAGAGCGTACCTGTTATGCTCTGACTTGGGTAGCCCAGAAGCTAAGACATTACTTCTGTGCCTATACTATATATGTCATATAAAGGATGGATCCTTTGAAGTACGTATTTCAGAAGCCCATGCCCACTGGCAAGCTAGCCAAGTGTCAAATCCTACTGAGTGAATTTGACATTGTCTACGTGACTCAGAAGGCAATCATGGGACAGGTTCTAGAAGATCACCTTGCAGAAAATCCTGTGGATGGAGAATACGAACCCCTAAAAACATATTTTCCCCGCCGAAGTAGAAATTCCTTCCTTAAGAATCATAGAAGAAGTTGAGCTCGATAATGTAGAATGGGAGAAGAATCATTACGAGCAGTTAGCTCTTACAAATGGAAAAAGAATGAATACAATTTATCACGGTCAGCTTTATCAGAACAGAATGTCCAGAGCCTTCAACAAGAGAGTCAAGTTGAGACAGTTCATACCAGGGTAGCTGGTGTTAAAGAAAAATTTCCCGTATCAAGATGAAGCCAAGGGGAAATTCTCTCCCAACTGGCAAGGTCCATACATGGTTCACCGGGTTTTGACAGGAGAAGCCCTTATACTTGTAGAAATGGACAGAGAAGTGTGGCCAAAACCAATCAATTCAGATGCAGTCAAGCGCTACCCGTGGAATTTTATGCTTTCCTATATAATGTAATTTGAACTACGTCTGACCTGATTCCCGTTTAAGAGGGGATACATAGGCAGCCTTATGGGTTCGGTCACAATTCTATAAAATTTTCATTTCCCCCCGCAATTGGAAACATGGGCAGAATTTTGAGGAGGACCCTCAAAATTCTGAAGTAATTTCAGCCAATCATCGCAAGCAACCGTCGGAAGAATTAACCCATTAAAATGGGAAAGAGTTTTGAGGAGGACCCTCCAAATTCCGTAACAAGAGAAGTTGCAGTGTCATGAGCCGCGTCACAGTAGTTGATTCATCTAAAAGTTATTTCTCAAATATATACTTATGTCATATTTTTACAAATGCATGCATGTTTGTTATCAAAATCGCTTTGTTCAGCGATGCTACCCCCTAATGATACATACAGTATCACCAAATCAAAGCCGAACAGGGCAAGCAAGGACAGCAGGGATACGAACTAACCTCCCCTCTTCAAAACTCACGATTTTTCTTTGGATGCAGACACTTGAATTGCGAAAGCATCTGACATACTATAGAAACGTTTTTCAGGAATACAACTCTCAGAATTGCTGCATTTGTCAGCATTTGCTATCCACGCACACCGGCAATATTCCCTATATCGCAATGTTCCTAACAGTCACGACATCGTAACTTGCTATCAGCTAAGAAACTCTATGACTATTTGCCACTTTATTTTATTCCTACATTACATAAGGCTACCATTCTACCTTCCAAGACTAAACATTATCTCCATCTGCATTTTCTGTATTGCATAAGGCTACCATTCTACCTTCCGAGACTAAACACTGTCTCCATCTGCATTTTTTGTATTGCATAAGGCTACCATTCTGCCTTCCGAGACTAAACACTGTCTCCATCTGCATTTTCTGCATTGTATAAGGCTACACATTCTGCCTTTTGAGACTAAACACTGTCTCCATCTGCATTTTTTACATTGCATAAGGCTTCCATTCTGCCTTCCGAGACTAAACACTGCCTCCATCTGCATTTTTTACATTGTATAAGGCTGCCATTCTGCCTTCTGAGACTAAACACTGCCTCCATCTACATTTTTTACATTACATAAGGCTACCATTCTGCCTTCTGAGACTAAACATTATCTCCATCTGCATTTTCTGCATTGCATAAGGTTACCATTCTGCCTTCCGAGACTAAACATTATCTCCATCTGTATCTGCATGGATGAAAGATCTCCACCTTATTTACATTCTGCATGGCTGAAAGATCGCCGCTTTATTACGCTTGCATGGCTGAAAGATCGCCACCTTATTTACATTTTGCATGGCTGAAAGATCGCCACCTTATTTACATTCTGCATGGCTAAAAGATCGCCTCTTTGTTTATGCTTGCATAGCTGAAAGATCGCCACCTTATTTACATTCTGCATGGCTAAAAGATCACCGCTTTACTTACACTTGCATGGCTAAAAGATTGCCACCTTATTTACATTCTGCAGGGCTGAAAGATCACTGCTTTATTTTATATTTGCATGGCTGAAATATCGCCACTTTACTTGCGCTTGCATGGCTGAAAGATCGCCACCTTTTGCATCTTATGGGCTGAAAGATCGCAAAATTCTACATTTCATAGGCTGAAAGATTTCCAGATTATTCGAGGGCACCATTGTTCAGAGGCACCATTTGCATAGCCCGAGAACACCATGCCATGGCCTGAGAATCCCTTTAATCTTTTGCATATCATTATTCAAAGGCATCATGGTTCGGAGGAATCATTCTTATGGACAAAGAGCATCATTTCATGGCCTCCAAATCCTTTATTATTATATGCTTCATGGACCAGGACATCATGGTCTAAGGACGTCATCCTAACCGTCCAAAGACAACATTCATGGTCTGACGGGAACTTGCATCATGTTTAAATTTCCACCCAATATATGCTTGCATTTGCTTATTTGTAGGTAAACTGGTGAGCAATGGCCATCTCGGTAGGAGCGATCCTGCTCCAGTTCCCGCAGCCCTTTCAGACCTTAATCGTTCACCCCGTCCTGAATATTGTGTCCGCTCTTGGAAAGTCTCCATCGGCATGCTCCGCCAACAGATTCTAAACTACATATGGCCTGACTCCTATAAAACCAGGGCTATGTAGAAGGCTCAAAAGATGTAGCACGACAAAACCACTTCAAACCATTTTGTTTTGTCAAAATTGGCTATCATATCTTTACCCGACAACTCTTTCATCCTTCCGGGTAAAGAGGGGCAGTTGTTGATACTCAATTTTTCCTTGTATTTTTAAAATATGCAAAATACCTTCAAAATAGACTATATATGCATATATAATCATGTTCAAATGTTTTATTATTTTTCCTTAATTTTTAAATATTTTTTAAAATAATTTATTCCCCTTTTTTTTTCATTAAAAACAAATAATAATTCCAAAAATTATCATTTTCTATGATTCATTTATTAGATTCTCATATTTATACTAAAATTTAGCTAATATATTTTTTGCGTATTTTTACAAATTTATTTAGTATTTTTATAATTGCAAGATTAGCCCCTTTTAAGATGTAATTGTGTTTATATTTATAAAAATTAAATATACTATTTTTAAATTTATAATTATGTATTATTAATTATTTTAGTGACTTTAATTTACTTCTAGAAATTATTTACTATTTGTTATAAAATAAGTAAGGGAAAAATGGCTATTTAATTGTTAGCCCAACTGCATTTCAATTTTAGCCAGATTTTTACACCCCAATTAAACCCAATTTCAAATCCAATTACCTAATCTACATGGCCCATGACCCTTCTAAACAACCTGCCCGGTTTACTATTCAATCCAGGTCGTTGATCAAAATGATCAACGACCGCCTTTTAATCTTTTATTTTTTAATTCCCCCTTACCCCAAACCCTAATCATTTTACATTCCCAGCCGCCTTTGAATCCCCCCTTTCTCTCAATTCTCTCTCGAACCTTCTCAAACCCTAGCCGCCTCCCTTCACTTCCACCTTAAAATCACAGGAATCTATGGCTTCCAAGGCCATTGAAGTCCTATACCGGACTCCTATAACTCTTACATGCCAGATTACTATGGTTTTAAAGCCATACCTCGAAGAAACCTAGTCCAGACCACCATTGCTTTCAGTTCTATGGCTTTTTCCGGCCAACCTTGACTTTGTTCCTGCCGGCTATGGCTATTCAAGCCTGACTCTTGTTTTCTCCTGCTCAGATCAATGACTTTCCAAGCCTTTCTCACCATCTGGTTTCATCTGAAACCCTAAACCCTTGAGGATTACCCGATTCTTTTAGATCCGTTGTAGATCTGTGGTTTCCTGTAAAGTTTTTAAACGTTTTCTCAAAGTTTCATTCAAAACCTTCGTTTTTATGATTTAGGGTTTGTATTACTTTATTTCGAAGCTCTTCTGATTTTAAACATATTCTACTGTGGTTCTCATGTTGTTTTTCTACTATGTTGTTTATGTTATTCTTACATTGTGCTTCTTATGTTATTCTTATACTGTGTTTCGTATGGTGCTCTTCTACTGTGATTTTTTACGTTGTTCTCCTACTATGTTGCTTATGTTGTTCTTCTACTAGAATATGCATGCTAAAAGTCTTAGTTCCTTTTTTGAGATCTCTAAACTTATTTTGTTAGTGTTTCTGCTTGATTTACTTGTTTTCACCTCTATAACTTGATCGATGGTGAAAACCCTAAAAATTGAGATCCATTCGAGTTTGGATATTATTTGCTATGTGATTCTCTTGTCTTTCATCTCTATACTCGAATTTATGGTGAAAACCCTAAGATTTTGGGGGTTCATTCGAGTTTGGAGACTATTTGCTATGAGATTGGTTTATTCCTCGTCTCTGAACTTGTTTGGTTTCAAAGCCCTAATTTCTTTGAACCTATTTGAGTTTTTGAGAGTTGTCTTATATACTGCTCAATTGAATTCCTGAATCTTATGTTTATTTACATGATCCTTATTTCCTGCTAAACTCAATAAGGGCTTTTACTTGACCCTCGATCATGCTATTTGATACTTTCTTTTCTCTATTACTGAGTAACTGAAATCAACCTATGTGACTACCTGTGTTTATAATGTTTTTCTTTGTCCAAAATTCAGTCTTGTCTGCTTAATACTTGTGTACTCCTTATATATGTTAAGCTTCCCCTCTAAAATGACTTTCAATTTGTTTTACTGATTTCAGACCTCCTTTGTGTAAGTCTGATTGATTATTTCCTTGTTTTGCTAATTTCTATGTTCCTTGGTTTGATTCGAAAACTTTCCTTAGCCTCTCTGACCTGGTTTACTCATGAACCAGTAATTTCAAATACCTGACTCCTTGATTTACTATGTACTGATTGATTTTATTGTGTTCTTACCTTATTTAGACAACCGTGTATTTCAAAGATTCTTTAATAATTCTTCCCTTATTTAAACCCCCTATGTATTTACCCCCGATGGCCTACTTTGCACAAAGTGCTTACTTGATCTCCTACTTAAAAGTTTTCTACCCTTTACCGTTTGAGTTTAAACTCCTTAATTAAACGATGTTTCTTACACTGGTTGATTTTAAATTGATACATAGTCCCATAATTATTTTCTTGCCTTATTTTGAACCTGTTTTCAAACTATAAATACTATGCTCTTTCATTAACACAAGGACAAGCATTCTGAGTCTCGAAATCACTGACACACGAACACTCTTAGTTTTCTGAACTCACACTCATATCCAAAAAGCATTCTCTCTTGTTACTTGTGTTGTGGCCTGTTGCTCAAGTCATGCTACTGCTTTTACTGTATTTTTGCTTCCTTGAAATGGGTATGTCCTGATTAATGTTTCCAGCAATCACAATAATGTATTTATTTACTGCCTTTACTTGCATGTCTGCCTACTATTTATGTATAGTTCAATGCTTACTTTAGCATGCTGTAATTTCCTTCTGCCTATTCTAAATCTATTATGAATCCCAAAACCCCACCCCTATGTGTTGATGCTATGGTTTGAGGCATGGCAGTACTGCAGATTAATGTCCATGACTCAAACTTGATCATCTGGGATCCGAGCGTCTAATATTATATGTTCTGACAGACTTATAAGCATACCAACACCTCCATTGCTAGGCATGCCTAAAGCTTTACCTAGTCTAAGCAATAGGCTCTTTGCAATTCCCCTATTCCCATGAACCCCTGTGTGTACTTGTTTGTAGCTGTTTCCCCCTCCTCTATTCCTTAGAATTCGGTTCTTCACTTGCACCCTCTCTTAGACTTTAAGTTCTGCCCCCTCTTATGAGCCTTGCCTTGGGACCCATTGAGCTCTCTCTGAACTTGGACACTTGAGGGTTGGCCCTTCCATACTGTACTTGTCCCTATCCTGGTAATATAATTTGGGTGTAAGCACTGCCCGGAGTCCCATTCAGGCTCTTAGGGAACTCTGACACACTCAAATTGAAGAAAGGCTTTGGATCAATGGTCTTGGATTTGGTCCATCTCATAACTCAGAGAGGAAGAAAGTATCAGGCTTCCTCTAGTTGTATTTTCTTTGTGCTTTTGATGTAATTTATTATTTTGGTTTGTAATAAGTTGTAATGAACACTTGGGGCTGGCTAGTGAAAAAAGGGTAAGTAACTATGCATGCAAATGGTAGAAATTATGTTTATAGGTCCACTACAATTTTGTATATTCAGATACATATAAAAACCATGTCTATAGGTCTATTACAATTTTGCATATTTCAAACACATATAGAAATCATGACTACAGGACTACTATATGTGTGCATATCCAATTTCATATAGAAACCTTGTCTATAGGTATCTTAAATTCTGCATATTCAAATAGAAATCATGCCTATAAGTCTATTCGAAATTTTGCATATTCAACTTCGTATAGAAACTATGCATATAGCATTGTTCAATTCTACATATTCAATTACATCTAGATATCATGGTCATAGATCGTAAACAAATTCTGCATCTAGATACCATGTTTATAGGTTTAAAACAAGCCTTGTGCATTTTGGATACTATGTCTATAAAGCTTCTGCATTTTTTAGCCAAATCTACAAAGTTTAAAATTAGCAGCGCATAGAAAGGATGCCTATAGGATTTTCTAATTAAATCCGACTCGCCTCACTTAATGTTAGATATAAAAATCAGTAATAATGGATACTGTCAGTCGTAGAACCTGTAATCAATTTGTTAAATCTTGCCTCTCTTTTAATAATCTGATTCCCTCACTTAGCAAGTTTAACAAGTATTCATTCAAACAATTTATTTCAACTCTTACTATTTTTCTGAATTCAGTAGATATCATGCATGTAGGACCCCGTCTTAACACTTAGGCAAGACTTAGGGCAGTAACTATGAACTGAATCTGCCCCTATTAATAATCACAACCAGTAGGCAGGCCTGATCCGGGCTTCCAATCTGCCTCAACTTTTAAACTCTCTCTCATATTTAGTATTTAATCAGATTTAATTAGTATGTGAAAGTTATGCTAATTATACGCTTATTTGTTCAAAGAGGTATGCCTGAGCCTTTTCTTGTCTATATGCTTTTCCCACAATATGCAATATCTGTTTTTGTATGACGCCTTAGAGTTTTACCTTTTGAAACCTCAAACAAGCCTCATATCCCTCCCTTTTAGGATTAATAGTCCTAAGTGCCTCCGGGACTGATAGGAATGAGACGGGTAATAGCATACAATAAGTAATCGAGACCAATCTCCTCTTTAAATACCTTAAAGGGGGTGAGAAGGTTAGATATGGATATGATGATCGGTGCGCTAATACCACGTGTAGCTCCTCTCTTGAGGAGTGATTACCGGGTATTGCATTGATGTGATCCATATTACAAATAAACCTAGGACCCCTTTATATTCTTTAGCATGCTTTGGTTATAACTCTTTTCAAAACCTTGCTTTATTTAATCATTTTCAATCACTTGTGTATTTAAAATCCCCTTCTATTTGAGCCTTATCTGCCTATATGTTAATTGCACCTCAATTCACAATAATTGTCTGGCAGGGAACCACACTAGTGGATTCTGAGGGGTACCTAACACCTTCCCCTTAGAATAATTTCAAGACCTTACCCTATCTCTAGTTGCTCAAATCAAAACCCTTTTGTGTCCTAATGCACCCTAATCATTAGGTAGTGACTCTTCAAATGCAAACCCAGTTCCCAAAACGAATGAGTTGTCCTCCCAAATGTCATAAACTCGATTTTGCGAGAAAAAGGGGGCGCGACAAGTGGTGACTTTCCTCTTCTTACTCTTTACTGCACTACCCTCGCTCGTTACTCTCAAAAAATTAAAGGGTTTGTTAGACGGTAACTGACGATCGGTGCTATGTACCTCAATATCTGCCCGCCGGCATAGCTCTATAATCAGTGAAGGGAACATTAAGCCTGACTGTCATCTAACAAATACTCTTTCAGCTCCTGAATGACATAGTGGCCGACATTCACATGAATGTCGTCAAATGTACATGCGATCATTAAGGCTCTGCTATATGAAACATCTGAAACATTGCCACAATACGAGACTCTATTGCAGATGATGTAAATCCACATCTTTGCCTCTGTTGTGAAGTCGATTTACTTCAAACCCTTTATCTCGGTGGCCCACTTTGCAATCTTGTTTGTGGTATAAAGTTTAGAAACTAGCCAATATCCATGCGAGCAATGATCTTTTTCTCGTACCAGCTCAAGTGGATGGCCAGGAAGCCCTAAAATATCATTGATCTGTTCAGTTCCAAACCTCACTAATTTTCCTCTTATGATTAGTTGTGGGTCATCGAAGTTTGTACGTTTAAGGTTTTCATAAAACATATGAACCCACTCCTCATTGACCTTGCACGGAGTAGGCATGAAACAAGACCAATCGGTGGTCTGTAGATGGCCATAAAAATTTGGAAGAAACTCGGTAAATTTATCCTCGGAGATCCACTTTTCAAGCACGACCTTCTTTGTAAGAAGGTTGTCATAATATTGGTGATGACAATCAGCAGACCTGAAGCAATCTGTCACACCTCCTTTTTCCGGCGCCGACAGGGGCACATAGGAAGTTTTTCCAATTAAAGGACAGTCGAAACGAGATTTTTATCAAATTCAGAGTCGCCACTTGGGAGATTTATGGTATCCCAAGTCACCGGTTTAATCCCTAATAGAGGAAAAGAATGACTCTGTTTAACAGTCCCCGCACCAAAAATCTGAGTAAGGAATTATGTTAACCCGGGAGAAGGTGTTAGGCATTCCCGGATTCCGTGGTTCTAGCACGGTCGCTCAACTGTCATGTTCGGCTTATTTATCCGATTTTTAAACATGTTGTAACTTATGTGCCAATTCCAACCATTAACCACTTTTATTCAAATTACTAAAGAAAGTTGAACGTCGTTTGAAACATTTCTTTGGATCGCGTCACATGAAATGCACCCGCAATCCTGAACACATTTGGTTCGACGTTTTGGGATTTGGATTTGGATCGCATGAAATGCACACCTGAATTTAAGAAGGTAAGATTATTAAACATGCGCCTAAAGAGACTACCGTGTTATTAATTTGGGGAAAGCCATGGATATTCGCTAAACGGCCTCTCCCGAAAGCTAAGTAGTTATTACATAACTTGAGGGCCGCGCCGCTTGTGCATTTTATTTTGGCGAGGCACGCCTCATTTATTTTAAAAGGATAAACCTAAAGCGACTACATTTTCTCTATTTTTCGTTCGTTTCTAAAATGAAAGAAGAGAAAATCCTGATTGATTACATGCTTGAAAAGGCCATCACTTATTAGTTACTAGCTTGAGACAAATGTTAACGAAAAAGAATATTACTAAAATTGAAAGTACAAATAAAATACGGAATTGACAAACAATATTGTCAAAAGGAAACTAATTATCCTATAACTAATTTAACCGACATTGTTAGATGAATTGAACCGTTGGAATTATTTGTTTACAACTAATTGAAATCAAAATCAACATTGATTACTAATGCTTGCGAAAGTTTGTTAAATTTAATCATTAACTCATCTTGCTTGAACTCAACTCATGCCTATTGGATTAATGACTTTAACGATTAGTACTACGATCCTAACTTCAAGTATAGTGGGCCTACGGATTCTATGAAATTACTAACCATTTTTATTTTCGCCTAAAATTGGCAGAACTAGACCTATCCGACACTTACCTTCTTGAACCAACCAAGCCCCCTTTTAAACAAATAAAGACTGCCTAAACCAAACCATAATGCCTAATTCACAAAAATTAGTTCAAATTCATGCCTTAGCTACATATTCACGATTAACCTACTGTTTCAGACTAATGCCGGCTCCAACTGTGATTACCTAAACTTGTTCAATTCCAACAACTCAATACACTTATTTAAAACGAGACAGAATTCTAACTATCATGCATTTGAAACTACTAATAATTTACAAATTGCAGTTTACGAACAAAAGAAAACAGTTCTAGTCAAGTATAAATTCCACAGTCCATATTCTTCATTGAATTACAAAGATAGACTATACAACTACCTATCATTTGACTATTAAACTACAGATACAACTTAAGTACTCGACTACTTGAGCATTTCTTTTCACTTTTAACAGCTACATCACAGTGATTCGAAAGTGTACCTGGTAATAGAACAGAAGAAGAAGGTGAAGATCAGTAGATCAGTAGCAGACAACAGCAACAACCAGCACAGATACAGAGTGACGACCAACAGAAACAATCCCAGCAACCAAACAGTCCAGAAAACCAGTGAAAAACCCAAAAGCGAACACCCACAGAACTAGCAAATAAATGAAACCCCAAACCTCTTCAAGACCAACACTCAAACACTCTGATGCAATGAAACGATAACAGAAGAAGTACTGATTTTTCAACCGTAAAATGAGACAGATTTCTTCAGTTTTTTTTTAGCTCTCGAACTCTGAAATTCTAATGTTTAAAATTCAGCTCCTTTCAACTTAAACTCTGAAATTTTCCTTTTGTGTTCAAAGTCCAGTCCCTTAATCAGTCAAAAACCTCTCTATTTATAGCCCCCAAACAGGCAACCTCCCCCTGGACTGCCTTACACCAACCCCTTAAAACCAGCCTGCCTTTTTTTTTATAAAAGAAACCCACTACATAATGTTTTCTTTATTTTCAGCCCCAATTCCCTCTTGTTCCCCATTAGCTTATTAATTTAATGACAACTAATACTCCACTATCAGAATACTATCATTAAACAGATTCCCTAACATTTTCTATTCCTTAAACACCCCTGAATCTTACTGTTACTGCCCTGATTCTAATCTGATGCTAAGCCTTCTTAAGTTATAACTGTCACTGATTATTAATTGCTAAATTACCAGCTATAACCAATTCTCAATCCTATTCGAACAATGATTCAAGGCAGACAATCCAATTCAGTCAGACATGGCACCAAACAAAAGGAACTGATAATGCGAGTAAAATAGAATATCAACTAGACGTTCAAGCAATTATCAGGCATAAAACACAAAATTAACACAGAAGGAAGCAAAACGGATAACCTACTGGGAGAAAAATATATACTATAGTCATGCTATTCTATCAATCAAACCTGAAGAACTAGTTGACGACATGTATTCCATCGACTATACAAGCCATATTGTACAACAATTATCGACAAACAATTAGAAAAAAGACCACAGGTGATACAAGTGGCATTTGATAGAAATAGTGAGTTATAATACGACCAACTAATCGACGAAGTTAATCGAATTGATTAATGATTTATAACATATAACACTAAACAAACAAACAATCAAAACAGAAAGAAAGCTCGACCAGATAAATTGGCCTGGTTTGAGAAGAAGAAGAACAATGAATAGAAAGAAAATAAACCACTATAACAACACAAATGAATAAAAATAAACCAAAATAAAAGAGATAAAATACCTCAGAGATGAATTTGGGAACAGACGAACCCAGGTTCAAACTCAGACTCGGACTTTTGGGGTCAAACTGACCTTAACCCAGTGTTCTCAAATGAGAACACTTTGGCTAAGGTCGATTGGACACCCAAAACCTCATCAATTTGGATGGATTCCATGTTTTGGAATTCTAGGGTTCTTGGGGTCGGATTTGGGGCTTTAAGGGTTTTAGCTTGATTTGAACCAAACCAATGGTGGTTTGGTGACTCGGGAGGTTAAGGGGTGCCAGGGTATGAATTTGGGCTTGGTTGGGACAGTTTGAGGTTTGGCTCGAATCTTCAAATGAAGATTCGAGGAGTTCCAGGTTGATTCGAGGCTAGTGGTTAACAGATTTAGAACCAGGGTGGTCAGGTGGTCTAAGGGTGTAAGTTTGGTGGCCATCGGAGAAGATGGAGGTTTCCGGCTGTTCTTCGATTGAAGATTC
>MU735414.1:0-12401 GCA_026770625.1 Nicotiana glauca
CAAACTATCAAAAATTATTTTATTTTGGATTTCTTTTGGAGTAATTCGTACAGGGCAAAAATCACGTGCTCACACATATAATACAAAAACAATGATGAATAATCAGTGTGTCCCACATCCAGTGTGCCTCAAAACAGCTGCTGGCCTGAGGCGCATCGCATCCCACTTGGGGACGCTATCAGGATCGTCATCATCAAGTCGCTTCCTTATAGCCGAATGCGCCACTGCATGATCATCAGTGGTGATGTCAGGATCAGTAGAAGGGGCCGTCAGTCCAGTAGAAACCTACATAACAGTAAAAAGCTCAGAATAACAAAGTATATAATAAGTCACAACAATTTGAATTGCTGTACCACTATCTCACCGAGATCCTGAATGTAATCATCACTCGCAGCCATGTCAACATCGCGCTCACCCTTAAAAAGGAAATTAACAAAGTTATGGAAAATAAAGACAAATTCTAATTCAATACTATGAAAACCATACCTACGAACGTGATGATGAACCATAACTCAGTCGGCGCCCACTATGTAAATCTTGGGTCGGTCGGTCCTCAGCAACGGTAGACGAGCCTGGAAAGTATGTATCCCAATCCACTCCAGAAAGGTGCGTGCCCGTGATTAATAATTGACCTGACGGTGTCACCTGCGAAGTCCCTAGAGTGTGATCCATATCAAGGCTATACGACGACATGTCCATCTCATGTACGCCACTCGACATATCTGCATCAATATGATTAGCGGACCACCTCCTCTCCGCCCACACCCACGTCGTCCGGCACCCCCGCCCCGTCGGGCACCACCACCTCGTCGGGCACCCCCGCCTAGTCGGGCACCACCACCTCGTCGGGCACCCCCGCCTAGTCGGGCACCACCACCTCGTGCCACACTAGAGCCTCGCTCGTACTGATCTGACTCCACATAATCAGGCATGTGTGCCAAGCGTTGATCCTCCCGGGCTCGCTGTAGTGTCCTGGCAGCCAACTCTATAAATCGACGGCTATAATCCTGCAAGGTATCCGCAGGATCACCGACATAATCCTGCATCTGCAGACCCATCTAGTAGACTGTGTGTAGTCCAATAGCCTGCACAACGTAAAAAATATAAACTATGTATATTGCAGTAAAATACAGTTATATAATGAATAATAATAGAAAACATAGTAGGGCCTCGTGTCGCCCGGCGTATGGAACGTACTGACTGCCAGCCTGATGAATAAGGTTCTCGATAAAAATTCGGGTGACGTGCCGGTACCAAGACATATACCTCTAAATATACACCTCATGTTCAGAAGTAGGTGGGGTTGGAATCATCTGCTCTTGAAGGTCACAACTCTGGATCTGCCTGGCTAACCATGCCATAAATGCATCGTTCGCCCGACTACGATCATTTCTCTAATAATGAGTAGGCTCCCATATAGGCCCCCTCGGTATATATTGCGGGTGGCCAAACTGCCGAAGTACCCGCTCTGAGGCATGATGTTCCACAATATCGAGGCATATGAGTGGGGCAGAAGTGCTCCAAATAAATCGGTCGGCCAAACAATAAGGTGGCAGAGAAGCTATCAAATTCTCGTTGTATGGCATCCAGATGAACTATCAAATAAGAACATGAAACATGAGTATGTGCAACACTAAGTTAATCTACAAAAGGTAATTTTAGGTACATATTTACCTGTGCGCCCTCCAGCAGATCCAACATATCCCTGCAGAGGGGGAGATTATGATGCGCATCATACTATCGTGAAAGTCTACAGTGGAGAACCCACCACCTGGCTAGAGGGAGAAAAGGAAGTGCTACAGTATGAGGTAATTATGGTCGCGGTGGCTAAAACTGCAAAAACAGCTCCCATGCCCAAACCTAACATACAAAGTTGACGTAATGTTTAATATAAAGTCTAAGTTGGTAGAGTTGGAAATGATGAACACTTTATTTGAATATGTTGTCACCTGTAAAAATGGCATAAAACCACAAACATCTCTCTGAGTGCCCATGCTCACCCGACACATCTGCCTATACATATAGCTAATAATAGCACCACCCCGGTTGTAATAGGGTAACTCATATAGCAGCTGAAGTTGATGCAAAAATCTAAGGCTGACGAGGTTCCTCGAAGTGTTCGGGAACAAGACCCCTCCAAATAGAAGAAGCAACAACAACCTCGTATACTGGTCGATATGTCCCGCCTCTGTATCATCGGTGATATAGGGGTGGAGTAGCTCCAGGTGCTGTATAATAGGGGTCAAAGTCAATCGACTAGCACCCGACGATGCAACGTCGTCCACTGTCCTGCAGCATGTCCAAATAACCATCACGCGACATATATCTCATAGCAATAGGCAGTGAGACGAGCATGCCATCAACGAGCAGGCCATATAAAACCTCAACGTCCCGCAGTGTGATAGTAGCCTTGCCAATGGGCAGGTGAAAAGTATGTGTCTCCGGTCGCCACCGCTCAATCAACGTCGTGATCAACGCCCCATCAACCTGTATCCGGCCGATCTCAATAATCCTATAGAATCCCGTGGCCTGGAGGCGATGGACTATATGCTCGTGGAGAACTCTGCCATGCAAAAAATCCCACAGGTCGTCCACTCTCCTAGCACGGAGAGTCTGGGAAAGTAACTCTCCATCCCATATATGGGCGGACCTATGATCGCTCTGAAGCACTAATAGCTCACGGGAGTAAGGGCCAGGATGTATAAGTGCATCCATGTCGTCAATTGTAAATTAAACAACATTAATTGTATGTTAATTATTTAGTTATACAAAGTTTATATGTAACAATTGGGTTCCAGGATCAGTATTTGAGGCCCAGTAGCACTAAACTATCATGAATATTTATGTGTGTCAAATTTTATTTTTTGATAATTTTGTCTGCCTGTGTTTGTTTTATAATTTAAATTCTTAATTTTTAATTATTTAATTGTACAAAGTATATGTAATAATTGGGTTCCAGGCTCGGTATTTGAGGTCCAGTAGCACCAAACTATCATGAATATTTATGTGTGTCAAATTTAATTTTTTTGATAATTTTGTCTGTCTGTGTTTGTTTTATAATTTAAATTCTAAATTTTTAATTATTTAATTGTACAAAGTATATGTAATAATTGGGTTTTAGGCTCGGTATTTGAGGCACAGTAGCACCAAACTATCATGAATATTTATGTGTATCAAATTCAATTTCTTGATAATTTTGTCTGTTTGTGTTTATTTTATAATTTAAATTCTAAATTATTTATTATTTAATTGTACAAATTATATGTAACAATTGGGTCCCAGGCTCGGTATTTGAGGCCCAGTAGCACCAAACTATCATGAATATTTATGTGTGTTAAATTCAATTTTTTAATAATTTTGTCTGTCTGTGTTTGTTTTATAATTTAAATTCTAAATTTGTACAAAGTATATATTTTCATCTATCATTCTAAGAAATACTTAAACTACAATGATTCTACGCTAAAATACTATACAGTTTATTACGCTAAAAGTTTCTACATTTTGCTACGCTAATAAATAAACTAAATATAAACAACATATACATTTTAATCACATAACATTAACAAAAATAGCTACAACAATACAAGTTTCACAAATAAAACACAAAATGACATGAAAATACTCATATCTAAATACGGATATTAACATAAAAAATTAAATCTTAATTTTACACTAATATCTAAGTCCGGATAAATATAACATACTAGTTTCGCAAATAAAACACAAAAGGACATGGAAACACATTCAATAAGCAGCGATATACATTATTATATAAGTTTGGACATAAAATAAATCGGAATACCTCGATGTTGTGAGTGTATTGCGTAAAAATTTGAAGACGAATGAGTTAAACCACGAGTCCGGAATGCTCTATCACGAAGTGGGACCTACGTTCAAGACCTTTTGTGTGACGGGAGGGGCCCACAATTTTTTTTTTTAAAGAATCGAGCAGTGTTGGGGGTTAGGGGGACCAGAAGAAGAAACAAAAATTTTAAAATTGGGGGAGGGGTTTGTCGAGGAAGAAGACGAAGTGTATTATTATAAAGGGGTATAATGTATGATTTGAAAACGCTATATATAGCGTAAAATTTGAAGAAGATATATATAGAAGTCAAATCGTATGACACATATACCGTATGAAATCAGAACGCTATACCTTCACAGCAGACGTTACCGTTAAGGTATAACGTTCTGATTTCATACGTTACATATAAAAATGTCTCTCTTTTTTTAAAACACCTATTAAGGTGTTTTGAGTCTAAAAAGACAATATATAGGTTCCGGATTGTTCCTCTCAGCGTCAACCGTTACCTCAAATTCTGGAGTCAACGTTTTAGCTTTGACCAAGTAATATTTTAATTGATGATGTAGTTTAAAAGAATGGAGTTTTATAGATTTACCACACAAATTAAACTAGTTATCCTTACCTACCTACCCATTATTTTTTACCCACCAAACTAATTACCCTTCCTACCCATTGCAGCTTTTGTGGGTAACTATTTTTTTTATCATTTTCTTTTTTGTTTCTCTATTTTTTTTATTTTCTCCTCTTTTTTTTCTATTCATATATTTTTTTTCAGAATCATATTATTATTTATTTTCTTTATTCAATAATCTGATTTTATACTCAATTTGGCTCGTTTCTTTTTATTTTTTATTTTTATTTTTATTTCTTTTTTGTTTATTATTTTAATTTCGCGTTCCTTTTCTAATTTTTTTTCTATATTATAATTTTCTGTCTTCCAATAACTACTTTATATACAATTAATAATATTTTTATGGAACTCCATAAAAAATTCATTTAAGAAAATATTTGCAAGGACCGAGTTGGAAAAGTTAAAAAAAAATTAAAAAAATGACTTCTCATTACGGTATACTGTTATATTATATTGTATAATATAACAAAATAATGCTACTATAACTATACCTTTAACTTTGCACCGTAGCACCCTGATAATTCAACAAATAGCAGTTAAAGTATATTATTATGGTATATTGTATACTATAACAACATACTATTACAGTATATTACATATTATTATAGTATACCATTACATATATTGTATACCACAACAGTATATTATTGCATTATAGTTATATACTCCTACAATATATTATATATCATAGCGGTATCCTGTTAGGTAACTGTGTTCTTCTTCGATTTTTACAATATACCGTTGTAATATATTGTATACTATAATAGTATACTGTTGCAGTATAGCAATATATTCCTACAACATATTGTATACCGTAGCGGTATACTGTAGAGTATGTTCTTTTTTGATTTTCAGCAGAAAAATTCAATCTCAATCACCTCAAATCAGCTCCAAATGCGATCAAATTTCAGTATGAACTTCCAGAAGGTACTATAAGCAATATTTAATAACTCTCACTTTGAATCAAACAAGAAATCTTTAAAATAAAAAGTTTAAATTCAAGAGCTTCGAGCCCAACAATGGTAGATATTCAAATACACATAAAATTTCAGACCTGAGAAGCTTATTTGAAGGTACTATAAGCAATATTTTATAGCACATACATCGAATCAAACAATAAATCTCAAAATAAATTTCAAATTCAGGAGCTTCAAGCCCAACAATGGTGGGCCTTCATACATACACAAAAATCAGATCTGGGAAACTTAATATATATAACCACAACAATACATGGGTTCAGAAATACAAATAAATACATAAAAAAAAATATACTAATATAGAAAGAGGATTTTGGAGTGAAACTGATGTACAATAATATGAAAATTTATCTTCTAAAATTTATATAGAAAATTCTATAAAAAAAAAGGAGGGTAAATGCATGGGTTTGTACTAGATTTTGATCACCCACTAAAATTACTAAGCTATGAGTGTTTTTTGAAAGGGGAAATGAATATTGGGGTGTGGTACTCTGTATGTTTAGAGAAATTAAAAAAGGATTTGGTAGGAGGGTAGATAGTTTAAGGCTGTATAGGTAGGAAAAGTAAATTTTTTGTGCTTGGATAGTAAAAGATAAATATATTGAATTTAATGGGTACAAATTGAAAATTTCCTTTAAAAAAAGGGATATCAGGAGAAAGCCTTGAGGTATGCTCGCATTGCATTTTCGTTTAAGTCACTTTTAGTATAATGAGTTTATGTTATGTGTTACGTGAATGTAGATCAATCTTACAACGAGGTCTGGAGAGCGGTCATCCATACAGATGACCTGAGATTAATCCCCTCTTAATGTCTTCTGGATCGAGCCTGTCGCACATGGCTTATTTAGTGCGGTTTATAGTGTTCACCCGAAGGGTAGTGGCTACGAGTTTTCCTAGAGTCCCAAAAAAAGAAAACATCATACAATGAGGTAATTACATGAATTTCTCTACGATAATCATTACTGACTAATTAATAAAATGGTCTGGTTTGAGTTGTATTTTTATGAACTTATAAGATTTTTTATAGCTTTGATCATGGCTCTAATCAGCAAGAACAATCATGGGTGGGTTGTACCAATGTCCAATGGGTTAAATTACATTAATGGCCGTGTAAAAAGAAATTACGTTGTCAATCCTAGTGCTATTAGCATGTCCAAACGTCACCCATAACTTGTTATTTTACATTTTTACTAGTAGTGACATAATTATTAGAAAGCTAAGCTACATCAGCACAAAAAGAATTTAAAAGACGCTGATTTAAGATAACCCCAAGAGTTATTCCTAAACTTTGTAGGTCAACTAATTATTAAATCTTGCCGTAATAATGAACTGTCAAATCTCTCTCTCTGTATAATATATAAAACACAAATAATCTGTCTAAAACGCATCTCTGTCACGATGAGAAGGAAAACAGGTAAAGTCATTTTCTCATCATTCTAAGGGTGTCAACCGGCCGGATCAGGTCAATCTGACCCTCGAATTGGCGAGCCCTCCTAGGTCCCTTTTGGGCTAACTTAAGTGGACCGATCTCAGATCCGGGTTTTGGGTGGACTAAAGTTTGATCGGGATATGAGTGATTTTATTTTGTGTCTCACACAACTTATGCTAATTGTGTGAGATATTTTATCTCACATATTTGTGGACTCATATCTTACCGTCCACAAAATTCTAGGACCCACACAGTTGTGAGACAAAAAAGTAGCATCACATAGGTGTGAAACACAAAATAAAAATTTTCTAGGGATAACCATGTCTTTTTTTTTAATTTATTTATTATTATTTTTATTTTTAATTTTTTTGTATTTTATTCTATTACTAAAATTAACATTCACATAAGCTATATGAAACCATTTTGATGTTGAAATCTTTTTTCTTGCATAAAATTTTATATATTGATATATTAAAAAAGTTTACCAATTTGGAAAAAAGATATAAATTGAATAGGAAAATAATTAATTTTCTCGAAATTGGCTCAGTCAAACTTTGACAGTTTGTTCTCCTAGAACTGAAAATATATATGAAAAATCCAAAAACAAATCGTATAAATCGGATAAACGATCGCAAAGTTATGACCATTTAAAGTCCAACCATTTACCACTAACTTTCTTTCTGTTACTAGTTTATTGTCTTATTGACTTATGATTAAAACTTTGAATTAGATTAGGCTAAGCTACTAGTATTATATTAGGCTAATAACATTGTAATATTATATCTACTACATGTTCCCACTCTATTATTTCGGTCTCATGCATAAATACTCGAGTACAAAGTTTACACTGAACCGTATTTATATCTGTTCGATCAAAATAATTCCATATGGGACTTGTTCGTGCTCGGGGCTTAGCACGAGAAGGACTATCCGTTATACAAATCAAATTTTGATAACAATTAAGCGAGTAAGAGAGAGAAAGATAGATATAGAGAGAATTAGGATAGTGAGTAGAAATGTTGTGAAAAATAAAATAAAAAAATTATTATGAGCATTTATAGGTAAAATTAAGATAAAAGTGTAATATTATAAACTTTAAAAATAAAAAATAAATTTAGGGAGGTTGTAAGGTTATTTTGGCCGTTTATATAGCCGTTGGCAATGGTCAAATTGTAAAAATAGCCATTGGCCAATGGCTATAAAGTGTCAGAAACTAAAATAATACCGGGCCAGTCCGAGCGGGTGCCCTAGTGGGCCGAGAACTTGTCACGCCCCGAATCTGGGCCTGGACGTAACACGGCACTCGGTGCCTGACTACATATGACCGAGTGAACCAACTGGCTGGCTGAATCAACATGTGGTATCATAACATACTGAATGCAGAAAATAAACTAACACATGCTGATATACTGAAAATCTAGATGATATAAATCAAAGTGCGAAAATACTGATACAATTCTGAAACATATTTGTAGCCAACATAGCTTAATATGAAAAGCCTGTGACTCTGTCTAACTGTTGTCACACCTCCTTTTTCCTCTTTCTTTACCAGGAAGCCCCGCTTATTTTACTACACCCTTGGAAGGGATATAATAAAGAAGGGAAAGGAGTTTTTCCAATTTAAGGACATTCGGAACGGGATTAGTTATTTAAATTTTTCAGAGTCGCCACTTGAAAATATAATGGTGTCCCAAGTCACCGGTTTAATCCCGAACCGAGGAACGTTTGACTCTGTTACAGTCTGCGAACTAGAAATCTGGATAAGGAATTCTGTTAATCCGAGAGAAGGTATTAGGCACTCCCGAATTCCGTGGTTTTAGCACGGTCGCTTAACTGTTGTATTTGTTTTTATCTAATTTCTTTATATGTTCCAATTTATGTGCATTATTAATATTCCGCTTGTCACTTTTTAAAAGAATTGCAACGTCGTGAAAATGCATTTCAGGCCACACCGTACCAGTACGCCTGTGGCTTTAAATACATTTCGACTTCGTTGAGATTTAGATTTGGGCCACATAAATGTGCACCCATACTTGAGAAAATATATTCTTATAATCGTGCCTAAAGTATCTACGTCTTGTTAACTTTGGGAAAGACCGTTAAATTTGCTAAACGGTCCTTCCAAATCTAAGCATTTTATAACAATTTATTTGAGGGCCCCGCAATTGTGTATTTAATGTGGCGAGACTCATCTCATTTTATTTGAAGGTCAGATCTAGAGCAACTATATTTCTATTTTATATTTTTTGTTTCGAAGGAATTCTAGTTAATCAAGTGTGAGTTTAAGTTTACATTTGAACAAAAGGTAACACCTCTTAGTCAAATGTGCTAACTAATTTAAAGCCCAAAATTATAAATTGAATCCTTCAAAACAAAGTCCAAAATAATAACTTAACAAAATTTATTGATAGCTGAAACAAGCGGGCCTGAATGCACTTCCTTAGAAAGGAAATGTCTGAGCCCATAAAGCTCAATATCGACTCCACTATGATGCTTAAAAATAAGCTCGCATGACTGATTTAGTTTAATCCTAATTACATGACTCTAAAGCTAAAATACGAATTTAATGATGTGCAAATGATAAACAATCGAGAATTTAACCTTGAGTTCCACTTGATACACAATTCAATGATAAACCATTAGCCATATAAACTTGGATCCCAAAACGCTACACATGATCAAATAATCTGCTAAAACTGAGTTTTAACCAATACTGAATTGCTAATGCTGCATCTATTCATTCCATATGCCTTGTATTTTTGATTAGCCATACTAATTTGATTTTCGGCAGTCAAATATGAATAAAGGACGTAAATCTTATACAACAATTATTTATGCTCACTTTCCCTACATTAAGTGAATTACACAGATCTAAATCAAACTACAATAAATAAATAGAGCTCGTGCATAGAAGCAAATTTATTACAAAACTATTCATTCAATTAATACACAAAAGTATATACAGAACTAATGAAATAAGGAAAACTTCTTCGTAAATCAGGCAGCTATTGCGATTTCAATTTTCCAATTCACGGAGAGTAGTTACAGCGAAATAGGTTGAAATATGTACCTGAAAATTATAAATTGTGAGTGGGAGAAGAGGGAATCAACAGCAAATACAGCAACAGCACCAGCAGTTCAATTTCCACAATGCAAGGATTTTCAAAACATCAAATTTTCTTCAATCATCAACCAAGTTATAGTAACCAGAATGACAGCTTTCATGCGATCAAAAATGCTTCAATATTAACTCGAATTCATACGAGATCAGCTAAATTTCACATTAAATTGCATACTTTAATGAATCAACAACTATTTTTGATTTTTTATTGATTTTTGATTGTTTTTGGGATTTTTTTTTTGGATGGAGCTCAGATCTAGAAAGGAAATTGGGACCTGAAACAGTTTTATTTCAGATCTGAACCAGGCAGATATTTTTTTTTGAGAAATTTTCTAGGGTTCTAAAGCTTATAGGGTTTCAAAGTTTTTAGGATTCAGAAAAAATCAGATTCCAAAAAGCTTCCTTGAATTAAGGCCAATGTTGCTTATTTATAGATTTTGAATTTGGAGGGAAGTTTGAAATCAGATTTTATTTAACAATCCTTCATTTTTAAATTGATTAACAGATTACTATATTCATTTGCTTAATGTTTGCACTAGAACCCATTCTAGAAGGTTCTAGCTAATTCTACCATGTTCTAATTCTTTGGAATTCCTATTACACCCTCACTTGCATTTGTTATTTACTGATTCTACCTTTTTAATGCCCATAATACCCCTGTTATTAAGCTGAAATTACCACAAAACTATTCTGAATTTCCCACAGTGCCCTCACCCCCTTAGTTTTATTACTATTGACCCTTTTAATATCCCCAAAAGACCCCTGAAAATTAGTTGAATTTACCTAATTAACCCACAGCCCTTTGAACTTCAGATTTAATCATTAACTATTGGAATTATTCTGATTTTAACAAAATCTAAAATTAACTAACTATTAATCGAGTTTCAATCAGCTATAACCAATCTCACTACTAATCAACTAAACAGTTAAGGCTAAATTGCACTAATTATAAACTAATAGAATTTTAATATGATCAATTCCCAATTAACAGAATCAATTCATCAGTAACAAGATCAATTCACCAATTAAAACTAACTAGAATGAATCACCAAAATTAACACGGATTAAAGTCTAACACTAAATTTAAACTATAAATTCAAACTAAAACAGAACTCATAACGTGTTACACTAACATTCTCGCATAATCAGAATCATAATGCAATCCAACAATCAATCAAGAGAAGAAATTAATTTCGAGGGGCCGACAAGAAAAAAAAGAAAATTAATAAATCGAGCTAACTAAGGCATCAGAACTATATTAAACTCGACCAAGCATGTCGTTAAAATCAGCAATTTTGAACGAAGAGAAAAAAAGAAGAAGAAGGAAAATCAATAAAGAAAGAACAAAAACAAAGTAAAAGGAATTCTTACTTAACAACCCGGAAATCCTTTCAAATGAACCATAGAAAAGGCGGCATTTTGGACCAGTGAATCAATGGCCTTTATAATCTTGATTTAATGACGACAGGCGGCTTCCGATGAGATTTAAACGGATATGAGGGTGGATTCTTGATGGTATTGTCAAGAAGGTATGATGGTGTGAGTTTGGTATCATTTGAGATGGCGGCGCTAGGGTTTCAACGTTTGGAGGTGTTTGGCTGGTCTTTGAAGAAAAATGGGGTTGGGTCTGAGATGAGGAGATGAGGCGGAGTCGTTTGGTGCGAATTTTATCGGAAAAGAATACCGGCCGCCGCCGTGGGCGAATTCCGGCGGCATCGTTACTGGTGGTATGTGGAGAGATGTACGGGGTGATAGAGACGAAAGCTTCTGATTTTTTAGGGTTTATGTGTGATGTCTTATTTTTTTCTTATTTAAAATATTATGTCTATTGCTGGCCGTTAGATCAAAGGCCATCAACGAATGAGATTGAACGACGCATTACGACGTCGTTTTGACACCCCCTTTGCTGGACCGGACTGGGTTGCTTCTTGGGCCTGGGTTGTGTGATTTTGGTTGGGCCAATTGTCTTTTGGGCTAGCTGATTCCGAATTTCAGCCCTCTTTTGCCATGTATTTTGTATTGCATTTTCTTTGTATTTTGTATTTTGTATATTTTCTTCTTGTATTTTATTTTGTATTTCCTTTGCATTTATTTTTTCTGATTTTAATAAACTAATTAATTCCTATTTTTATGGTAATTTTCAATTTAAGGCACAGAAATTGTTTATTTTAATTTTTTTTCTAGATTGTTAAAATGAATTAATGCTTACTACAGGTGAAATTAACCTTCTAAATGTAAATGCATATTTTTGTATTTTTATATGATTTAACATGCGTAAATAACACACAAAAATTCACAAATTATAAAAATAAGGAAAAATTTATTTATTTTGAATTTTATGGGAATAACTCATATGTAGGGTAAAAATCACGTTCTCACACATGTTGTTTCCATATCTTTGACACTTATCACATTTAGCCACGAAATTCTTTGCTTCT
>MDKF010583534.1:0-10307 GCA_026770625.1 Nicotiana glauca
AGAAGCAAGCATCGTCGACCCATCTAGGGAGGAAGAAGTTGTGGATGTCAATGCCATGAAAGAGGAGATGTATAAGTTGAAGCAACAGATGGCCGAAATGTATCATGCTTGGGCAAAGGGACACCTACTACCAGCTACCCTGCTAACCCTACCTACATCATGCCATTAGCTCAGCCACAAGATCCTCCTATAGTTAATTCCTCTCCGGCCTACCCTACTTACCAGCAATACTACGCAACTACTTCCCAAACACCACCACCTCCATCACCCAAACAAATCCCATGTCCTCCACCTCTAACCACTCCCGTGTTTGTGGCTCCTCCACCCGCCACATTACAAAGATCTTCTAGTGAATCCCTATTTCAAACCCAGGAAACCCACTATTACCCGCCAGAACCCACCTTCAAACCACCTGAACCATATCCTTACACTCCCCGTCTTGATATCTCAACCGAAGAAGAGAAGCCTCCTAAAAACCCTGAGCAGGAGGAAATGATACGAAAGGTGAAAAGCTTGGAGCAATCATTCAGAAATATGCAAGGTCTAGGAGGATAGGTGAGTGTCACTTAGAAGGACTTGTGCTTGTTTCCCGACGTCCAATTGCCTGCGGGATTCAAGTTACCAAAGTTTGATCTGTATGACGGGCACGGTGACCCAGTAGCCCATCTGCAGGTATTTTGCAGCAAGATGAGAGGCGCTGGGGTAAGGGATGAGTTATTAATGGCATACTTTAGTCAAAGTCTTAGTGCTGCTGCTTTGGAATGGTACACATGGCAAGATCACGCTCGATGATACACCTGGGATGATTTGGCCCAGGCATTCGCAGGCCATTTTCAATACAACTTAGAGATTGTTCCGGACCAGCTGTCATTGACCAAAATTTAGAAGAAGCCAGGGGAAAGCTTCAGAGAGTATGATTTTCGGTGGAGAGAACAGGCCGCCAAAGTTGATCCTCCAATGAAGGAAGGCGAAATGGTCGACTATTTTCTGCAGGCTTTGGAGCCTACTTATTACGGTCATCTGGTATCGGCAGTTGGGAAAACTTTCAACGAGGTAGTAAAAATTGGAAGTATGGTGGAAGAAGGTCTCAAGACTAACAAAATTACGAGCTATTCAGCGATTAAAGCAACTACCCATGCCATCTAGAGTGGCACTGGAGGGGCGTTGGGAAAGAAGAAAAAGGAAGATGTTACAGTAATAGAATCAAGAGCTTGGTCCAGGGGTCCATCACCATATTATCACCAAACACGCCCCCATCCCCAAACCTACCCACACAACCCATATGGCCCGCCACAACACTACCATCTACCCCCACCCCCCATTTCTCCGTCCACCACGCCCAAACATACCCCCAACCTCAGACACCATGGCGTGCACCCACCCCACAAAATACTTAGCACACTCAAAATGCCTACCCACCTCCAAGAGCCTACAAAAACCCCACCGGATCTGGTTTTCGACCCAACCTTGCTTCCAAGAATGACAGGCTGCAAAAGAAGAAAACTTTCACACCATTGGGAGAATCTTACTAGCTTATACCACAGATTGAGACAATTGGGCATGTTAAGCCCGATTGAACCCAAGATACTAAATCCTCCCCCAAGGAACCTGGACCATTCGGTGAATTGCGAGTATTGCTCAGGTGCTCCGGGCCATGATACAGAGAAATGGTGGCATTTGAAAACGGCCATCCAGGAGCTCATTGATACCTGCCAGATCGAAGTACATGCTCCGTAGACGCCTAACATCACTCAGAATCCATTACCCACCCATCATGAGACTCATATGATCGAGTTAGTGCAAACAGAGGAGTGCAAGAAGCCTTCACAGACCTTGATGATGATCAGGGCCAGTGAGAACAAAGCAAATGAGAAATTAATCGGTGAAAAGGCGTTGGTCACAGTAGAACGGACAGTCAGCAAACTAGCTATGGCAATAAAACAAGAACCAGTTAAAGTACCAAGAGCAGTTGTCAAGCCCGTTGTGATTGTAAAGAGCATTCGTGCAGAGCCATTTATCATCAAACCGATGACTCAATTACCAGTGATCAGTGAAAAGGTCATTCCATAGAACTATGACCGAGTGACTGTGACGTATAAGGGGAAGGAAGTTAAAGAAGAAGTTTGTGAAACCCATGGACTGACTCGTTTAGGGAGAAGCTTTGACCCTGAAGAGCTGAGAAAGGTTAAAGCAGCCAAAGACAATCCAGCACCAGTAAAGAGGGCCGTAACTGAAGAAGAGGCTGTAGAATTCTTAAAGAAGATGAAGGCGCAAGATTATTCTATTGTAGAACAACTGAGGAAAACTCCAGCACAAATTTCACTGCTGTCTCTATTGATTCATTCGGACGAGCATCACCAGGCGTTGACGAGGATTCTAAATGAATCCCATGTTCCGGATAAGATCTCTATAAATCATCTGGAGAAGATAGCGAATAAGATTTTCGAGGTCAACAGGGTTACATTTTCCGATGATGAGTTGCCTTTGGAGGGTACTGAGCATAATAGGGCACTTTGCCTCACAGTAAAGTGTGAAGACTCTGTGGTTACTCGAGTATTGATTGACAACGGGTCTAGCGCAAACATTTGCCCCGCCCTCTCTCCATCCTGGAAAAGTTAAAAGTGAACAGTGAGAGAATCCAGAAGAATAGCATCTGTGTGTGAGGATTTGATGGAGGGGAAAAGGACACGATCGGGGACATCGTGTTAGAATTGACTATAGGACCGGTTGAATTCACAATGGAGTTCCAAGTGCTCGACGTGGAAGTCTCTTACAATCTCTTATTGGGTCAGCCCTGGATTCATGCCGCAAAGGCTGTGCCGTCTACCTTGCATCAGATGGTGAAATTCGAATGGGACCGGCAAGAAATTGTGGTGCATGGAGAGGATAGTTCGTGTAATACCATTATGCCTTTCGATGAAGCTGAGGACGACCAAGGTCCATGGGTTTACCAAGTCTCGGACACAGAAGCAGTTGCCAAAATTTCGGAAGGAGAGTGTATTCCCAGGCCCAGAGTAGCTGCTGCATTTATCATGGTGGCTTCAGAAATGATAAAGAATGGATTCTTACATGGAAAAGGCTTGGCTGCCTCGTTACAGGGCATCATACAGCCGGTATCTCTTCTTGGAAACTTGGATACTTTCAGGTTAGGCTTTAAGCCCACTACTGCTGACATAAGGTGAGCTAAGAAGATGAAAAAGAGAGCATGGACCCTTCCAAAACCCATACCCCGCCTATCCGGTTCCTTTGTCCGGCCTGGTACTAAGAGGTGCCCAGCAACGGTAATGCTTCATTCTGTAATGATCGAACCCAACAAAGAGCTGATGGAAAGGTTTGAAAAGCTGTTTGATGAGGTGAAAGCAAAGCAGATGTGCAGTTCGTGGGGGCCCGTGCAAAGCTTAATAATTGGTAAGCTACTCCTCTTCCTACCCGGAGGGAGTCGTGGTAGTTAGTTTTGATTTTCCTTTCTGTTTAATCTGGATTATTTCCAAGGTTGTAATTCGGATGCTATGTTCTGTCCGTTTGGATGAGTTAAAACTTGTTATCTTACAATGTTAATGAAATGCAATTTCTTTCCTCTTTCATTCCTGATAGCCTTTATTTTCTCTTTCTTTTCTTTCTTGTACAGTCCCTTTTATGCTGGTATCACTGATGTGTCATGCATGAGGAGTCTTCGGCCTAATCTTGATTACCAATCTAACTCTGAAATAATAATATAAGAAATTGAGTGTGATGACTAGGTAGAATATGATGATGAGGAAGCCTTTGAAGAAATCAGTAAAGAATTAAGCCAATTTGAGGAAAAACCCAAACCTAATATGAACGACACATATGCAATCAATTAGGGGATCAGGAGAATATACTGGAAGCAAAAATAAGTGTCCACTTGGAGCCTCTGCTCAGAGAAGAGATAATCGAAGCTGCTTGAGTACAAAGATGTTTTTGCGTGGTCATATGACGATATGCCGGGTTTAAGTACCGATTTGGTGGTCCACAAATTGCCCACAGACCCCGTATGCCCTCCTGTCAAGCAGAAGCTGAGGAAATTTAAAACAGATATCAGTGTGAAAATCAAAGAAGAAGTCACCAAGCAGTTTGATGCAAAGGTCATTCGGGTCACCCAGTATCCCACCTGGTTAGCTAATGTTGTGCCTGTACCAAAGAAGGACGGAAAGACCAAAGTGTGTGTTGATTACCGTGATCTCAATAAGGCGAGTCCAAAAGACAACTTCCCACTTCCAAACATCCATATATTGATTGACAATTGTGCCAAGCATGAGATTGGTTCCTTCGTGGATTGTTATGCGGGTTATCACCAGATTTTAAGGGATGAGGAAGATGCGGAAAAGACGGCATTCATCACGCCTTAGGGAATGTATTGTTATAGGGTCATGCCATTCGGGTTGAAGAACGCAGGGGCAATATATATGAGGGCAATGACCACCATGTTCCATGATATGATACATTGGGAAATTCAGTTTTATGTCGACGACGTGATCATAAAGTCAAGGAAGCAATGTGACCATGTTAAAGACCTGAGATAATTTTTCCAGAGGCTCCGCCGGTACAACCTCAAACTTAATCCTGCGAAATGTGCATTCGGAGTTCCGTCGGGGAAGTTGTTGGGGTTCGTGGTAAGTCGATGCGATATTGAGTTAGACCAGTCCAAAATCAAAGCCATTCAGGAGTTACCACCGCCAAAAAGCAAGAAAGAGGTGATGAGTTTGCTCGGCAGGTTGAATTACATCAGAAGGTTCATTGCCCAACTTACAACGACTTGCGAGCCTATCTTTAAGCTGCTAAAGAAAGATGCTATGGTCAGATGGACAGATGAATATCAGGAAGCATTTGACAAGATTAAGGAATATTTGGCCAATCCACCTGTGCTGGTTCCGCCAGAGCCAGGAAGACCTTTGATCCTCTATCTGACAGTTTTGGATAACTCTTTTGGCTGTATACTGGGGCAGCATAACGTCACAGGAAAGAAAGAGCAGGCGATTTACTACCTCAGCAAGAAGTTCACATCTTATGAGGTAAATTACACTCAGATCGAGAGGACGTGTTGTGCTTTAACCTGGGTAGCGCAGAAATTGAAACATTACTTGTCATCATACACTACCTATCTCATCTTGCGGTTGGATCCATTGAAGTACATTTTTCAGAAACCCATGCCCACAGGGAGGCTCGCGAAGTGGCAAATCTTGCTCACGGAATTTGATATGGTCTACGTGACTCGGACCGCAATGAAGGCACAAACGGTGGCTGATCATCTAGCCGAGAACCCAGTTGATGATAAATATGAACCTTTGAGGACATACTTCCCTAATAAGGAGACAATGCATGTTGAGGAATTAGAACAAGACGAGAAACCGGGGTGGAAGTTGTTTTTTGATGGGGCTGCCAACACCAAAGGCATCGGTATTGGAGCGGTACTTATTTCTGAGACAGGGCAACACTACCCTGTTACAGCTCAACTTCGCTTCTACTGCACCAATAACATGGCTGAATACGAGGCATGTATCTTGGGTTTGAGATTGGCTATAGACATGGGTTTCCAGGAGATCTTGGTCATGGGCGACTCGGATCTTCTGGTGCATCAGATTCAGTGAGAATGGGAGACGCGAGACTTAAAGCTCATACCATACCGGCACTGTTTGCATGAACTTTGTCAACGGTTTAAGTCGATAGACTTCAGGCACATCCCAAGGATTCATAATGAAGTTGCTGACGCTTTGGCCACTTTGGTTGCATCATCCAGATAAGGCGTACGTGGACCCGTTGCAGATTCAAGTTCGAGATCAACATGCCTATTGTAACATGGTGGAGGAAGAGCTTGATGGTGAGCCGTGGTTTCATGATATCAAAGAATACCTCAGGATGGGAGTATATCTGGCACAGGCCACAGGGGATCAAAAGAGATCCATTAGATGCTTAGCGAGCGGATTTTTCTACAGTGGAGGAGTGTTGTACAAAAGAACTCCAGATCTTGGTTTATTGAGGTGCATGGATGCTAAACAGGCTACAGCTATCATGACCGAGGTACATGCGGGAGTCTGTGGACCTCATATGAGTGGATATGTATTGACCAAGAAGATTCTTTGAGCAGGATATTATTGGCTCACTATGGAGCGGGATTGTATCAGTTTCGTGCGCAAGTGTCATCAGTGCCAAGTACACGGGGATTTGATTCATTCTCCACCATCTGAATTGCACACAATGTCGGCACCATGGGCCTTCGTTGCTTGGGGAATGGATGTCATTGGGCCAATCGATCCAACGGTGTTAAATGGGAACAAGTTTATTCTGGTAGCCATTGATTATTTCACTAAGTGTGTTGAGGCGAAAACTTTCAAATCGGTGACCAAGAAGGCAGTGGTTGGTTTTGTGCATTCGAATATCATTTGTCGATTCGAAGTCGCAAAGGTAATTATCACAGACAATGGGGCCAATCTCAATAGCTATCTGATGGTGAAGACATGTCAGCAGTTTAAGATCACGCACCGCAATTCCACCCTATATCATCCTAAGGCTAATGGAGCAGTCGAGGCAGCTAACAAGAACATCAAGAAAATACTTCGGAAAATGGTGGAAGGGTCCAGGCAATGGCATGAGAAGTTACCTTTTGCCCTGTTAGGCTATCGCACTACTGTTCGCACTTCAGTAGGGGTGACTCCTTATTCATTGGTATATGGAACGGAAGCAGTAATACCCGCAGAGGTTGAAATACCATCCCTTCGGATTATCGCCGAGGCGGAGATTGACGATGCCGAATGGGTCAAGGCCCGATTGGAGCAACTGAGCTTGATTGATGAAAAGAGATTGGCAGCAATATGTCACAGAAAATTGTACCAACAGAGAATGGCAAGAGCATATAACAAGAAAGTGCGTACACGGAAGTTTGAAGTAGGGCAATTGGTGCTGAGGCGTATTTTACCTCATTGGGCCGAAGCAAAAGGAAAGTTCACCCCCAACTGGAAGGGTCCATTTGTTGTAACCCGAGTGTCTTCCAATGGTGCATTATATCTAACAGATGTGGAAGGAAAATGTGTAGAAATGGCTATCAACTCTGATGCAGTCAAGTGATACTATGTATGATTTCTTTATCTAAATGTACCTAATTGTATTTGGCATGTTTTGAGATTGAAATGACAAAGGCATTTTATTCTGCTATCCAAACACTTTATCTTTTGTTATCCCTTTGAGCCTCATTCTGTTTTCTTTCGTACCCCTCTTTCGGAATCAATAACAAAACTCAAAGACCCGAGCAGGGAAAGTAGGTGGAGAAACAAGAGAAAAATAGTGAACAAGAAAAAAGAAGAGAAAAGAGAAAGAAAAGAAAAGAAAAGAGAAGGAAAAAAAGAGAAAAGAAAAGAAAAAAAGAGAGAGAAAAGAAAAAGAAAAGAAAAGAAAAGAGAAGGAAAAGAAAATAAAAGAAAAGAAAAGGAAAAGTGGAAAAAGGAAAGATCGCAACAACGAAGTAATTTTATGACCTGAACTACGTTTGACTTGATCCCGAAAGAGTACGTAGGCAGCCTCTTTCTGAGGTTCAGTCACACCAAAATAAAAATTCAAAAGTCCCCAAGAAAGAAATTGGGGCGGAAGTTGTGATTGTTGTAAGAAGTCTGATTCTGAAAGTTGTAATGTTAAACCCATGATTGAATTATTTTGAGCCTCTATAACCTTCTTTCTATAACCAATCCAAAAGCCTATATTACGGTCCAAAGAAAGACCTTCCAATTGATCTTCAAGAAAGGCCAATGCAAGCAGGTGAAGTGGTTCGTGTTGGGGGGAAACACTCTGGTATCAGAGGAGAAATAAATAATGAGAGAGTCTTATTGGTGAAAACCCTCACGGGCACCGTAAGGCGACGGGAGCTGAGAGAAATAAAAAATGGGAGAGTCTTATTGGCGAAAACCCTCACGGGCACCATAAGCGACGTGAGCTTAGAGAAATTGAAATTAGAGAGTCTTATTGGTGAAAAACCTCACGGGCACCGTAAGGCGAATGCGAGTTTTCAGATGGCCAAATGAAACAAGTCTGTGATTGAAAGCTGCTCAAAACATGGCAAGGCGAGCAAAGTTTGGGTTTTTGGCGAAAGTATGGAACAGCAAATGTGGCAATTGAAAGTTGATCGGTTGGACAGACTAGGCTGGTTAATCCAAAATGCATGGCACAATCAATGGTACCAGCTGTTCCACTCAGATAAGTCCTATCCTCTTCTCTTCATTACAAATCATCCATTTTCAGAGTCTTTCTATCCTTACCCTACGAGGTCATTGCATTTCATTCTCTTGGAGTCTGTCTATAAGATGTTTCAGTGTTAGTTCTGGTCAAAAACAAAAGAAGGATGTCAAGGCTAACTACCGACTTCCCAGTTGTACAACGCAACAGGGCCAGAATATATCAAAGATGTCAAAGAAAAGTAAGACAGGAAGGACCACTGGAAGTTCCATCAGTGGGTTAATCAGATAATTGTGGGGGAAAAGCGAAGTTTCAAAAAAAAGGGGGTCAGAAGCACAAAACGGCAATACGGGATAAAACATTTGGGTTATCAAAATCAGGGGGTTGAAAGTCAGTCAGGAAGTCGAGGCGTTTCAAGGCAAGTCCAGGGAAACAAGTTAGAGCAGAGCTGGAAGCAGGCACATACTCAACAAGAATGCCAGCAGTTAACCACCATTTTATATTAACAAATCTTTCTTTGATTGAGACAGGGGCAGAAAGCTTTCTTTTTCTGTTTTGTTGCAATCAGGCGCCCACCTGGAGAACAAGGGAATACTTTTCAAGCATCGCAGTCAGGCGCCCACCTGGAGAACAAGGGAAGTGCAATTCAAGTTTTAGCTTTCAGTTTATTATAGTAGATAACATACTGTACCCAGCTACCCAACTGGGGCAAAAATTTTCTTTGTTTTGTCTGTTTTGTTGTAATCAGGCGCCCATCTGGAGAACAAGGGAATACTTTTCAAGTTCAGCAATCAGGAGCCCACCTGAAGCACAAAGGAATACATTTCAAAGTTCCAGCAGTCAGGCACCCACTTGGAGAACAAGAGAAGTATAATGCAAATTTTATCCTTCAAGTTTTAATATTTGGTAACATAACGCGCCCAGTCGTCAAACTGGGTCAGAAAATTTTCTTTGTTTGTTTATTTTATTGCAGTCAGGAGCCCACCTGGAGAACAAGAGAAGTATAATGCAAATTTTATCCTTCAAGTTTTAATATTTGGTAACATAACGCGCCCAGTCATCAAACTGGGGCAGAAAATTTTCTTTGTTTTGTCTGTTTTGCTGTAATCAGGAGCCCACCTGGAGAACAAGAGAATACTTTCAAATTCCAGCAATCAAGAGCCCACCTGGAGAACAAGGGAAATCAGGAGCCCACCTGGAGAATAAGGGAATACTTTTCAAGCATTGCAGTCAGGAGCCCACCTGGAGAACAAGGGAATACTTTTCAAGCATTGCAGTCAGGAGCCCACCTGGAGAACAAGGGAATACTTTTCAAGCGTCATCAGTCAGGAGCCCGCCTGTAGAATAGAGGCACACATTTCAAATTTAGCAATCAAGCATCGCTCGGAGGAATGACAGAACATCTCTTATCACAATGCAAGGCAACAACACAAGAATTCCAGCGAAAGAATACAAGTTCAAGGCTACACAAGAGCAAGTTTGAAGACATAGAAAAGGACTTTTGCAATTCATAGATCATAGCTTAGGCTAACTTCTTTTTCTTTTAACACGGTGTAATAAGGAGGTCAGCGAGCAGCAGCAGCAGCAACATCAATGAAATCACCGCTCCTGGTAGTCCCAGTTACCAGACACTCCCGAACTACACTGACCTGATTCCTGTTTAGCCCAGGATATGTAGGCAACCTCTGAAGCAGGGTGCGGTAAAACTCTGTCAAAAATGCTTCACACGGAATATTCAAACAGGCAAAAATCGCTCGCGTTTGCTCACTTATCTTTGCCCGAGAACTCTGCATTTTCCCGAGCAAAGAGGGGCAGCTCTAAGCACGTGATTTTTGCCCTACATGAATTATTCCCAAAAAACTCAAACAAAATGATTTCTTTTATTATTTTTACAAATTTTTGTGAATTTTGGTGTTATTTTCTGTTAATTGTTTGCATTTTATTTGTGCATGTTAATTCATATGAAAATACAAAAAATATGCATTTGCATTTAGGATCTAATTTCATATTTTAGGATTACTTGAGAGTTAATTTGTTTTAGGACAAAACATGAGAAAAATAACAAAAAGATACTTTTTGCATTTTAGTTTAAATTTGTATTAGTTTGCATTTAATTAGAAATTAAT
>MU735418.1:0-25225 GCA_026770625.1 Nicotiana glauca
TTAATGTTCTCGTTCTCCTCTGGTTCTTGAATGGTATCCGGCCTTGAATCCACATCTGTTTTTCCTTGTTTAGTTAAGGTTGACACCACGCTACCCTCAGCAAATTCTGTAATTGCTATTTGTCTTCATTTTGAATAGTTGAATCTACAACGAAATTGATGCTCCTAGATGTTTGTTGATCGCCTCTAATTTGATAAATTCCTCATGGTGATGGGAATTTAACAACTTGATGTAAGGTTGATGGTACAACATCCATGTCATAGATCCATGGTCTCCCAAGAATCATGTTGTAGGTCATTTCCATATCTACGACTTGAAATTTGGTATCTTTGACAATGCCTTATGCGAATGTGGTAAGGATCGCTTCTCATTTTGTTACGACACTAGAGTTGTCAAATCCCGACAAAGTATGTGCTTTTTGAATCAATTTATCCTCAGCTTGCATCTCGCGCTATACTCGTATCAAAATAATATTCACAGAACTCGCTTTTTGAATCAATTTATCCTCAGCTTGCATCTCGCGCAATACTCGTATCAAAATAATATTCACAGAACTGCCTGGATCAATCAAAACTCGTTTCACATTAGTGTCATGTACTAGTAAAGATATTACCAGTGCATCGTTATGTGGAGTCAAGAGTCCCTCAACATCTGCATCGTTGAATGTAATATTCTCCTCTTCCAGCACATGTCGCAACCGATTCCTATGAGTGATTGTTATCTTGGATGTTTTATTAGCTACGGTATATGAAACGCCATTGATATCTTCTTTTCCACTTATAACATTGACGGTCCTTTTGGGTGAGGGTGGCTTCGGAGGCTCCTGTCTGTTCTTCATATATGTTTGCTTACCTTTTTCACTAAATATCTCAGTGAGAAACCCTTGTTTTAACAAATGATCAACCTCGCCTTGCAAAAATCTGCAATCTGCAGTTTTATGCCCGTGATCGTTGTGGAATTCACACCAATGATCAGGGTTTTGTCTGTTTGGATTTGATTTCATCTGCTTCGGCCATCGTACCTTATCTCCCATTCTTCTTAAAATAGCTACGAGTTCAGAGGTACTTACGTTAAAATTGTAACCACCAAACCTGGCTTTTAAACTTCTATCATCATCTCGTGACCCACATGTGTTTTGATAATTTCCGAACCTTGATGAGGAACCTGATTCCCCGTGTCTAGGTTTGTGATCGTACCTTTAATTATCTTGTCTTGACCGTGAGTCCTTTCCCGCAGGTCCCATATAAGGCTCGTACCTATTTTTACCAGATCTTTTTTCATTTTCTACACGCCTTGAGCTTACTTTTTCTTCTGTCTTGTGTCGTAAAATGATATCTTCCTCAATCCGCATCTTCGTACTGTATCTATTGTAGATATCATTCCACATTGTTGTTGGGAATTCTTGAAGGCTTTCCTTGAGTCGCCTCGTGGCTTCTGAACTCTTCTCATTCAAATTACTAGTGAAGGCTATGGCTGCCCAGTTGTCAGGTACTCGTGGCAGCATCATTCTTTCCCGTTGAAATCTATCTACGAACTCTCTAAGCAACTCAGAATTTCCTTGCTTGATTTTGAAGATGTCTTCCATCCTCTTTTCAACTTTTTGAGCTCCTGAGTGTGCTTTAATAAATAGATCTGCAAGCTCAGCAAACAAATTTATAGAGTTTTAGGTAAAAGAGAGTACCATGTTAAGGCCCCTTTAGTGAGTGTTTCACTGAATTTTTTGACCAAGACCGATTCAATCTCTTGCTTAGTCAAATCATTGACTTTGACACCTGTCATGAATGCAGTAACGTGATTTCGTGGGTCTGATGTACCATCGTACTTTGGAATGTCAGGCATCTTAAACTTCTTTGGAATTGGGGGGTGGGGGGCAGCACTTGGCTTCCATGGTTGTTGAGAATATTTATCTATATCTACTCCTTGATCACATGTGGTACTCCGGTTATTTGTTCTATGCGTTCATTTTGCTCGTTAAGCTGTTTCTGCAAGGTTAGTACAAGATTTTGTAAATTAGAATTAATTGGATTACCTGGGTCTCCCTCCTGTGTTTCACTAGGGGTTCCGCCACTGCCTGATTTAAATAGTCCAGAACGAGGATTCTCCAAAGTATTGTTGTTTGGAGTAGGTGTGGGTGGAGCAGCAGGTAATTGGCTAACAAAAGCCTGAAGAGCTTTATTGACTTGTGAGGCAATGAGTTTTTGTAAAGTCTCATCCATGGTTTCAACATTTTTGAATTGAGCCTATCCATCTGTGTGAGATCCATCAGGAGTGACTTTACGAGCTCGCCGTGGAGAGCCTCGTGGAGAAGGAATCGGTAGGTTGTTGTTCTGTGGATATCCCTGAAGTTGCTGGGTTGTTTGAATTTCTGAGTTTCCTTGAATGTTGTCATTGTTGTTCGACATGATTGATGCAACAAGAAAGTCAAGTTGAGATATAATTGATTATCAGATTCCCGGTAACGGAACCAATTTGTTTAACCAAAAAATAGATTTTTAGCAAAATCTAGAAATTAGAAGAATCGGGTTACTGATAATCGAAAAAGTATGTAAAGAAAGGAACTTGAAAATGATATTCTCAGAAAGCAAGTAATTCAAAGTATATTTCAATAGTAACTTGTGTCCCAACTAATTACATATATTTCCTTTTATAGGTCCCTTTGGGAATGTACGTTATGCCTAAGTCATAATGAGGCTATTATGAGTGATTAACGATATTAAATGCTACGTTACATAATCATTACATTGAATGTATATATTCCTTAACGGCTTTAGCATTTAATACCCTTTAAATGCCGTATTTGCACCCTTTTATTTAGCCAGGTTCATTCTTCTCATTGCTCGTATGTAAATAAGCTTAAACAGGAACGGGTCACTGAACCTCTCGTCTCGTGCTTCTTCCTACCAGTACCTATTTGTAACTTTTGAACCGTAGCTAAGCATAACTCATTGACCACTCCACGTGTCATGATACGTCACCATATATATATGAATACAATTTTACCCAATACAAGAGGTCGAACCTTTCCTTTTCTTTGATGGCGAAGGCCCTTAGCCTTAAGGGGTGTTATTTGGAACTTATCGAAATAACAGCCCATCGTAGTTGGAGCGAGGTCGAACCTTTCCTCTTCTTTTTCTGGCAAAGGCCCTTAGCCTTGAAGGGTGTTATTTTGAATTTATCAAAATAACAGCCCATCGTGGTTCGAACAAGGTCGAACCTTTCTTCTTCTTTTGATGGAGAAGGCCCTTAACCTTGAAGGGTGTTATTTTGAACTCATCAAAATAACAACCTGTCGTGGTTCGAGCAAGGTCGAACCTTTCTTCTTTTGATGGCGAAGGCCCTTAGCCTTAAGGGGTGTTATTTCAAACTTATCGAAATAACAGCCCGTCGTGGTTTAAGTGAGGTCGACTCTCTCTTCTTCTTTTGATGGCGAAGGCACATAGCCTTGAAGGGTGTTATTTCGAAATCATCGAAACAACAGCCCATTGTGGTTCGAGCGAGGTCGAACCTTTCTTCTTTTGATGGCGAAGGCCCTTAGCCTTAAGGGGTGTTATTTCACACTTATCAAAATAACATCATATCTTGGTTCGAGCGAGGTTGAACCTTTCCTCTTCTTTTGACGGCGAGTGTCCTAAGCCTTGGGTGTTATTTTGAACTTATCAAAATAATAGCCCGTCGTGGTTCGAGTGAGGCCGAACATTTCTTCTTCTTTTGATTGCGAAGGCCTTTAGCCATAAGGGGTGTTATTTCGCACTTATCAAAATAACATCCCATCCTGGTTCGAGCGAGGTCGAACCTTTCCTCTTCTTTTGATGGAGAGTGCCCTTAGCCTTGGGTATTATTTCGAACTTATCAAAATAATATCCCGTCGTGGTTCGAGCAAGGTTGAACCTTTCTTCTTTTGATAGCAAAGGCCATTAGCCTTAAGGGGTGTTATTTCGAACTTATCGAAATAACAGCCCATTGTGGTTCGAGAGAGATTGAACCTTTCCTCTTTTTTTGATGGCAAAGGCCCTTAGCCTTAAGGGGTTTTATTTCGAACTTATCGAAATAAGAACCCATCGTGGTACGAGCGAGGTCGAACCTTTCCTCTTCTTTTGATGGCAAAGGCACTTAGCCTTGAAGGGTGTTATTTCGAACTTATCGAAATAACATCCCGCCGTGGTTCGAATGAGGTCGAACATTTCTTCTTCTTTTGATGGCGAAGGCCCTTAGCCTTGAAGGGTGTTATTTCGAACTTATCGAAATAACAACCCTTAGCCTTAAGGGGTGTTATTTTGAACTTATCGAAATAACAGCCTGTCGTGTTTCGAGCGAGGTCGAACCTTTCCTCTTCTTTTGATGGCGAAGTCCCTTAGCCTTGGGTGTTATTTCAAACTTATCAAAATAACAGCTCGTTGTGGTTCGAGCGAGGTCGAACCTTTCTTCTTCTTTTGATGGCGAAGGACCTTAGCCTTGAAGGGTGTTATTTCGAATTCATCGAAATAACAGCTCGTCGTGGTTCAAGTAAGGTCAAACCTTTCTTCTTTTGATGGTGAAGGCCCTTAGCCTTAAGGGGTGTTATTTCAAACTTATCGAAATAACAGCCCGTCGTGGTTCGAGCGAGGTCGAACCTTTCTTCTTATTTTGATGGAAAAGGCCCTTCGCCTTGAAGGGTGTTGTTTCGAACTCATCAAAATAATAGCCCGTCGTGGTTCGAGCGAGGTCGAACCTTTCCTCTGCTTTTGATGGAGAATGCCCTTAGCCTTAGGTGTTATTTCGAACTTATCAAAATAATAGCCCGTCATGGTTCGAACGAGGTCGAATCTTTCTTCTTCTTATGATGGTGAATGCCCTTAGCCTTGAAGGGTGTTATTTCGAATTCATCTAAATAATAACCCGTCGTAGTTCGAGCAAGGTCGAACCTTTATTCTTTTGATGGCGAAGGCCCTTAGCCTTAAGGGGTGTTATTTCAAACTTATCGAAATAACAACCCATCGTGGCTCGAGAGAGGTCGAACCTTTCCTCTTCTTTGATGGCAAAGGCCCTCAGCCTTAAGGGGTGTTATTTCGAACTTATCGAAATAAGAACCCATCATGGTTCGAGCGAGGTCGAACCTTTCCTCTTCTTTTGATGGCAAATGCACTTAGCCTTGAAGGGTGTTATTTTGAATTTATCGAAATAACAGCTCGTCGTGGTTCGAGTGAGGTCAAACCATTCTTCTTCTTTTGATGGCGAAGGCCCTTAGCCTTGAAGAGTATTATTTCGAACTCATCGAAATAACAACCTATCATGGTTTGAGCGAGGTCTAACCTTTCTTCTTTTGATGGTGAAGGCCCTTAGCCTTAAGGGGTATTATTTTGAACTTATCGAAATAACAGCCTGTCGTGGTTCGAACGAGGTCGAACCTTTCCTCTTCTTTTGATGGCGAAGTCCCTTAGCCTTGGGTGTTATTTCAAACTTATCGAAATAACAGCTCGTCGTGGTTCGAGCGAGGTCGAACCTTTCTTCTTCTTTTGATGGCGAAGGCCCTTAGCCTTGAAGGTTGTTATTTTGAACTCATCGAAATAACAGCTCGTCGTGGTTCAAGCAAGGTCAAACCTTTCTTCTTTTGATGGCGAAGGCCCTTAGCCTTAAGGGGTATTATTTCGAACTTATCGAAATAACAGCCCGTCGTGGTTCGAGCGAGGTCCAACCTTTCTTCTTCTTTTGATGGCGAAGGCCCTTAGCCTTAAGGGGTATTATTTCGAACTTATCGAAATAACAGCCCGTCGTGGTTCGAGCGAGGTCCAACCTTTCTTCTTCTTTTGATGGCGAAGGCCTTTAGCCTTGAAGGGTGTTGTTTCAAACTCATCGAAATAATAGCCCGTTGTGGTTCGAGCGAGATCGAACCTTTCCTCTTATTTTGATGGCGAAGGCCCTTAGCCTTAGGTGTTATTTCGAACTTATCGAAATAACAGCCCGTCGTGCTTCGAGCGAGGTCGAACCTTTCTTCTTCTTATGATGGTGAATGCCCTTAGCCTTGAAGGGTGTTATTTCGAACTCATCTAAATAACAGCCCGTCGTGGTTCGAGCGAGGTTGAACCTTTCTTCTTTTGATGGCGAAGGCCCTTAGCCTTAAGGGGTGTTATTTCGAACTTATTGAAATAACAGCCCGTCGTGGTTCGAGCGAGGTCGAACCTTTCCTCTTCTTTTGATGGCGAAGTCCTTTAGCCTTGGGTGTTATTTCAAACTTATCGAAATAACAACCCGTCGTGGTTCGAGCGAGGTCGAACCTTTCTTCTTCTTTTGATGGCGAAGGCCCTTAGCCTTGAAGGGTCTTATTTCGAACTCATCGAAATAACAGCCCGTTGTGGTTCGAGCGAGGTCAAACCTTTCTTCTTTTGATGGCGAAGGCCCTTAGCCTTAAGGGGTATTATTTCGAACTTATCGAAATAACAACCCATCGTGGTTCGAGCGAGGTCGAACCTTTCCTTTTTTTTTTATGGCGAAGGACCTTAGCCTTAAGGGGTGTTATTTCAAACTCATCGAAATAGCAACCGTCGTGGTTCGAGCGAGGTCGAACCTTTCCTTTTCTTTGAAGTCGAGTACTTTTCGCGGAAGTCCCAGTTTTGTTAGCATTGCTCACATCTGATGGTTCAATGCTGCGGACACGATGTGTCAATATTTTGCATTGGCTTGAGTTGTACGCGTGCTACATTTTTCCGTCTGATACCGCCGCCCGGGAGGGTTTTTGCTACGCCGGAATAGTTCTGGTTTCTCAAACTAGATACCCTTGCGTACGTTCGCTCGCGTGGATTTTATGTACCTGTTTTGATGAAGTGCGGGAGACGAGGATGAGATGTTCCTTGCTTCCGTCCGACGGTTTTGAGGGGAGGGGGGAAGCTGGATTGTAGCACCTTTCGCTTTGTTTAGGATATTCGAATCCGGTGGGGCGGGACATTCTAGACCTCGTGAATCTGTTTGGTTTCCCTTCTTTCAACGCGATGTTTCCATATCTCGCGTGAATTGGGTCCTCTCCATGTGTTTCTTTTGTAGTACGATCCTGTTTCTCTGCCTCGATCTTGGAAGAACTAGGAGTTTTCACTAGGAAATCCCCACAGACGGCGCCAAATTGTTTGAATCAAAAGATTTTAACCTCTTTTTAAGCAAATCAATCGATGATGAAGGGGTAAATCGTAGTCAAACTTAATTGATTCCAGATCGAAAGATTGAGTAATAATGATTGCACATAAGATGAATGGAACATCAAAGATCTTATTAAGAGTATGCACTGTCTTTTTCACGCGAAGATAAAGAAGAAGGATTACAATTGTTTTTCCCTTTTTGGGATCCAAGAATGGAGTGTTTCCCCTCTCTTTCTTCCGTGAGAAAGTGTTTTTCCTCCCCCTTTTTGTGCTTCCCTGCGGAATATATATATATAATCGAAACCCTCTCACTCCGGCCGTGACTTGACCGGTCTGGGACAGTGGAGCTTTCTGGTCGTGGTTAGGCATTGCTCTCTTCAATGTGTCGGAGGTCTTAGAGGAGAAATGAACGACTATTTGACTTCTACTACTGTCTTGGATAAAGAGTGGGGTCGTGGTCAACTTGGTTGCAGTGGTCAGATTTTGACCAATACACTTATGGTTTATTATTCACCAGTAAGCGCATAATCAACTCGCTTATGGGTCAATTATAAGCCATTGGCTGCAAAATGAAAAATACTTGATTTTTATATTAAAGGATGGTAGTGAAAAATAATATTAAATGGAGTGAGAAGTTAATAAAAAGTCATTTTAAAAGGTTATAATACAATAAATTAGATATCGTAATAGCAAAAGTAACAAAAATAATTAAGAATTCAAAAACTTTTAATATTAGAAATGGAAGGAAAATACTATCAAAACTTGAGATTAAAAATTTCTTATAATTATGATGAGAATACTCAAACTATAGAGAGGACCACGAAATTGAAATTTTACTAAGGTAATTTTACTATTGAAAATTAAAAATCAAATTTGTATCTTGAATCTAAAGAGAAAGAAATTTGATTACACGTAATATAAAAATAATTATTAGAAAACTCAAAGATTTGAAATAAATATTAAAGAACTATGTATAAATATGTTATACTAATTCAAAGTTACATTTAAAATAAAAAGTGATATTATTATAGGTAAAACATTACCGTAAAATCTAATTAGAATTTATAATAAAACATTTTCCTTCAAGTGGTAATAAGCAAAATATTATGAAAAAAAAGAGTAAGACATTAAGTAAATTGCTAAGCTAATAAAAGATCACATGATAGTATAACAATATTAAGTAATGAATAACGCAATAACTATAAGGAAAGAACAAAAACAAAAAAAAAATTTATATAAAAATATAGAAGAATAAGACTTATTTGAATTTGAGGTGAACAACAAAAGGTTAGTAAGAATTTTGTCAAAACAATATGATCCAATATACTCAAATAAGACAAATCATAACAATACATGTTTAGTATTTTTAATATTAATCAAGAAATAAAATGCAAGTACTAATTAAAGAGTTGTGTTGTTGTATATAGAAAAAGAAAACAAGTTATCCACTAGTTGAGAAATAATTTTACGTCCTACTTCTTAATTAATATGTATAATATTTATTATATAAATAATTTATATTTTAGGATATTTTCATATAATCCAAATAAATAAATGACAATTTGACATGATTTATATCCGTGCATTGTGAAGGTACTATACTGTTAACAAAGTATTAATCCCTACGTTTCAATGAACCGTCAATTTCTTATTACATGGTAGTTCCTGCATTATTAATCTCAACATTACAAATTCATACATAGTAATACTAATCAACATACAATCTAAAGACAATATTAAAACTAGTGCAGGATAATATATTTTCTTTATTGAATTATATAAATAAGATTAGGTTTCATTACTTTTAGGAGCTTACGTTATCACCGTTAATTTTAAGTTAGTACATAAATCATGACATAATTTTAAATGCTTGTTTGATCACAATTTATTTGTTTCTCGTAGTCAACAATCTGTGTGGATCATTGTTCCCAATCGTTTTATAATGTATTGTATTGTATCGTATCGTTTTATGAATATCATGTTTGTATATATTGTATTGTTTGTTATTGTTAAATAGTATTTTACTGTTTGGTTTGACTGTATCGTACTGTACTATAATTGATAAGTTTACTAAAATACTCTCAATTGATTAAATATTAAATTCATAAAAAATTATGCATAAAATAATTTAAAAAAATAAAACATAAGAAGGCAAAACACCTTAAGAAAGTAGAACAAAGGAGCGAGACAGAAGAAGTCAAAACAAAATAGCACAGCTAATTAGAAATTGAGTTAAAAGCAAAGTAGGAGAAAAAATAAAACAGAAGGCGACAAAACACATTTATATTGTGTTTGGATCATTGTCCCTAATCGTTTTATAATGTATTGTATTGTATCGTATCGTTTTATGAATACAATGTCTGGACAAATAGTATTATTTGTTATTGTTAAATAATATTTAGCTGTTTGGTTTGACTGTATCGTACTGTGTTGTAACTGATAAGTTTACTTAAATAAATCTCAATTGTTTAAATATTATATTTATCAAAAATTATGCATAAAAATAATTTTAGAAAACAAAACAGAAGAAGGCAAAACACCTTAAGAAAGCAGAACAAAGGAGCGAGACAAAAGAAGGCAAAACAAAGAAGCACAACTAATTAAAATCGAGTTAAAAGCAAATTAGGAGAAAAAAATAAAACAGAAGGCAGTAAAAAACCTTTAACGTTGGCGACAAAAGTTCTAAAAAAAAGTAGGTTATAAGTTGGTGATTTGGAGTTAAAATAAAAAAAAATAAAAGGTAAATTAGGGCATAATTAAAAAGAAAAATAAGATACAATCCTACCACACCAAATCGATTGTTTCAAAAAAAGGAACTTTTCATTGTTCCGAAAACAATGGTTTTAACAATACAATCCAATCAAATTTAATGAAACAATCAAAACAAATATTATTTTGGGATAACAATACAATATAATACAATGGGAAACAACCATCCAAGCAATCTATTAACGTTGGCGGCAGAAGTTGTGAAAAAAAATAAAGTAAATTATAGGTTAGAGATTTGGAGTTAAAATTAAAAAAAAATGATAAAGGATAAAATAGAATTGTAGAGTAATAAGTTAGACATAATTGAAAAGAAAAATAAGAAACAATCCCATCAAATTAATTGTTTCAAAAAAGATACTTTTTATTATTCTGAAATAATGAATTTAAGAATACAATACAACTAATTTTAACGAAACAAAGAACAAAATAACCGTCCAAACAAGCTCTAAGGTTAGAGCCGTTGTAGGCTCAGGCAGTTTAGAACTCGAAAGCTTTTTTTTTTTTTGAGTCCAAATTGAATTGGGATTGGGATTGAAACCGCATAGCTCTTTCCCCAATTCCGACTGGGATTGGGATTGGGATTGAAACCGGCAATGTAGGCCAATCGGAATTGGGATTGAGCTCCTTCGCCAACTAGTATATATATCCCTTATAGGAGTATTGTATTTCATCAATTCCGTCCAACTCCATCCATTATATTCTCCCTCACATCAGACTCTCTCCTTCCAATTCAAATTCAAATTCAAACTAGGTGTAGGTTTTGTGATGGGCCATTTGGAAGCACAAGCAGTGTATGAATACGGAGCCAATTCACCTGCGTCTCTTTATGGGAAAATAGACCCCAAAACATTTGGTGATCGTGCTTACAAGGGTAGACCTGACAAGGCTGCTAGGAAGCGCGAACCACTACTTGTCTCTGATAGGCATAGGCAAAGCAAGAAGAGACGTTTACTTGAAAGCGTTCTAACTTTAACTGAGGAAGAGGGTGTTTACCATCCTAAAACCAAGCAAACTAGGTCTGCTTATGAGGCCCTGCTCAGCCTCATTCAGCAGCAACTTGGTGGCCAACCATTGAATATTGTTACTGCTGCAGCTGATGAGATATTGTCTGTCTTAAAAAATGACTACTTTACCAACTCTGATAAGAAGAAAGACCAGATTGAAAACCTGTTAAATTCCGTATCAAATCAGGTGTTTGACCAGTTGGTGTCGATTGCGCGACTCATCACTGATTATCAAGGTTATGGTGATGGCTATGGCGATGCACCTCTGGATGATGATGTTGGTGTAGCTGTTCAGTTTGAGGAGAATGAAGAAGAAGAAGAGAGTGACCTTGATGATGAAGAGGAGGAGGACAATGATGTGCTGGATGCTGACTGTTCTGGTGCTATGCCTATCATTGCTGATTATGAGATGCGTGAGGCGGATGAGGGAATGTCCTTGAATGTTCAGGACGTAGATGCTTATTGGCTTCAAAGAAAGATCTCTCAAGCTTATGAGCACCAGATCGATCCGCAACAGAGCCAAAAGCTTGCTGAAGAGGTTCTCAAAACTCTTGCTGAAGGCGATGATCGTGAAGTAGAAACCAAGCTACTGTTGCATCTCCATTTTGATAAGTTCAGTCTCATCAAATATCTTCTGCGGAACCGGCTAAAGGTAGTATGGTGTACCCGTCTTGCACGGGCTCAAGACCAAGCGAAAAGGAAGGAAATTGAACAAGAGATGTTGCGATTGGGGCCGGATCATGCCGCGGTACTGGAGCAGTTGCATGCTACTAGGGCTACTGCAAAAGAGAGGCAGCTGAATTTGGAGAAAAACATTAGGGAAGAAGCTCGGCATCTCAAAGATGGTAACAGAGATAATTATAATGCTTGGTCAATGGGGCAACGCCGGCTGCTAGATCTTGACAGCCTTGCATTTCATCAAGGTAGTCAGTCGATGGCAAATGCAAAATGCCAGCTTCCAGTGGGTTCTTATAGGAATCATAAGAAGGGGTATGAGGAAGTTCACGTGCCAGCACTGAAGCCAAAGCCACTAGCCCCTGGAGAAGAGCTTGTGAAGATCTCCTCCATTCCAGTGTGGGCTCAACCAGCGTTCAGTGGGATGACCCAATTGAATAGGGTTCAGAGTAAAGTATATGAGACTGCCCTCTTTTCCCCAGAGAACATCTTGCTCTGTGCTCCAACAGGTGCTGGGAAGACCAATGTAGCTATGCTCACTATACTTCAGCAAATCGCTCTAAACCGCAACTTAGATGGATCATTCAACCACACCAATTATAAGATTGTGTATGTGGCACCTATGAAAGCCCTTGTTTCTGAAGTGGTTGGCAATCTCTCCAAGCGTTTGGAACATTACGGTGTCAAGGTGAAAGAGTTGAGCGGTGATCAAACATTAACTCGTCAACAGATTGAAGAGACTCAAATTATTGTGACTACCCCTGAGAAGTGGGATATTATAACCAGAAAGTCAGGTGATCGCACCTATATGCAGCTTGTTAAACTTGTTATTATTGATGAGATACATCTCCTGCATGACAATCGAGGTCCTGTCTTGGAGAGTATCATTGCAAGAACTATCAGACAGATTGAAATCACAAAAGAGCATATTCGGCTTGTTGGATTGTCAGCAACTCTTCCAAATTATCAGGACGTGGCTTTGTTTTTGCGAGTTGATCCGAATAAAGGACTCTTCCATTTTGACAATAGCTATAGACCTGTACCGTTGGCTCAACAGTATATTGGAATTACTGTTAAGAAGCCACTGCAGAGGTTCCAGTTGATGAATGATATTTGCTATGAGAAGGTGATTAGTGTTGCAGGAAAGCATCAGGTGCTTATCTTTGTTCATTCAAGGAAGGAAACAACTAAAACAGCTCGAGCAATCCGGCATGCTGCACTTGGTAATGACACCCTTACTAAGTTCTTGAAGGAGGATGGTTTAACTCGGGAAATTTTACAGTCTCAAACTGGGCTTATCAAGAGCAATGATCTCAAAGATCTTTTACCATATGGTTTTGCAATTCACCATGCAGGTTTGGTCAAATCTGATCGGCAGCTTGTGGAGGAGCTTTTTGCTGATGGACATGTGCAAGTGTTGGTCTCAACTGCAACTTTAGCATGGGGTGTAAATTTACCTGCACATACTGTCATTATAAAAGGTACCAAGATTTACAATCCTGAAAAAGGAGCATGGACTGAACTCAGTCCTCTTGATGTTATGCAAATGCTTGGCCGTGCTGGAAGGCCTCAATATGACACTTATGGTGAAGGAATCATCATAACTGGACACAGTGAACTGCAATATTATATTTCTTTGATGAATCAACAGCTTCCTATTGAAAGTCAGTTTATATCCAAGTTAGCTGATCAATTGAATGCAGAGATTGTTCTTGGGACAGTACAGAATGTCAAAGAGGCATGCAAGTGGCTCCTATATACTTACCTCTATGTTCGCATGGTACAGAATCCCACACTTTATGGTCTAGCTGCGGATGCCCTCGAAACTGATTATGCTTTGGAGGGAAGGCGTGCTGACTTGGTTTATTCTGCTGCTACGTTGCTGGACAAGAGTAACTTGGTTAAGTATGATAAGAGAAGTGGATATTTCCAGGTGACTGACCTGGGCCGCATTGCGAGCTATTATTACATAACTCATGGGACAATTTCCACGTACAATGAGCATTTGAAGCCCATCACGGGTGATATTGAACTTTGTAGGCTTTTCTCTCTTAGTGAGGAATTCAAATATGTAACAGTCAGACAAGATGAGAAAATAGAATTGGCAAAGCTTCTAGATCGTGTCCCTATTCCGATAAAAGAGAGTCTTGAGGAGCCTAGCGCCAAGATCAATGTTCTACTGCAGGCGTATATTTCACGGTTGAAGCTTGAAGGGTTGTCTCTGTCATCCGACATGGTTTATATATCTCAGAGTGCTGCGCGTCTGATGCGAGCCCTTTTTGAGATTGTTCTGAAGAGAGGATGGGCTAAGTTAGCTGAGAAGGCCTTGAAATGGTGCAAAATGATAAGTAAGAGGATGTGGAGCGTACAGACACCACTCCGCCAATTCCACAGGATTCCAAATGAGATCTTGATGAAGTTGGAGAAGAAAGATCTTGCTTGGGAGCGTTATTACGATCTTTCATCACAAGAATTGGGAGAGCTTATCCGGTTCCCGATGAAGGGTAGAATGTTACACAAGTGTATTCATCAGTTCCCGAAGCTGAATCTCGCAGCAAATGTTCAGCCAATTACACGGTCAGTTTTGAGGGTAGAATTGACCATTACACCGGATTTCCAGTGGGAGGACGCGGTCCATGGTTTGGTAGAACCTTTCTGGGTGATTGTTGAAGACAATGATGGGGAATATATTCTTCATCATGAATATTTCATGCTGAAGAAGCAGTATATTGGTGAAGACCATACTTTGAATTTCACAGTCCCTATATATGAGCCATTGCCCCTTCAGTATTTCATTCGTGTTGTCTCTGATAGGTGGCTAGGGTCTGAGACTGTTTTACCAGTCTCTTTCCTACACCTGACTTTGCCAGAAAAATATGTTCCTCCCACTGAGTTACTAGACTTACAACCTCTGCCAGTTACTGCATTGAGGCATCCAGCATATGAAGCACTTTATCAAGATTTTAAGCATTTCAATCCGGTTCAGACTCAGGTATTCACCGTTTTGTACAATTCAGATGACAATGTCTTGGTTGCAGCTCCAACTGGTAGTGGGAAGACCATTTGCGCTGAATTTGCCATATTGAGGAATCATCAGAAAGGACCTGATAATATCAGTCGTACTGTGTATATAGCTCCACTAGATGCTCTGGCCAAGGAGCGGTTCAGTGATTGGAAGAAGAAATTTGGAGACTCTCTGGGAATTAGAGTTGTTAAATTAACTGGGGAGACTACCAAAGATCTGAAGCTGTTAGAGAAGGGTCAGTTAATTATCAGCACGCCTGAGAAATGGGATGCTTTGTCTCGTCGCTGGAAACAACGAAAGCATGTTCAGCAAGTCAGTCTTTTCATTATTGATGAATTGCACCTGATTGGTGGTCAAGGTGGCCCAATCCTGGAGGTGATTGTCTCTCGGATGAGATATATTTCAAGCCAGGTTGAGAACAAGATCCGCATCGTTGCTTTGTCAACTTCCCTAGCTAATGCCAAGGATTTGGGAGAATGGATTGGGGCTACATCTCATGGGCTCTTCAACTTTCCTTCTGGTGTTAGGCCGGTGCCACTGGATATACACATTCAAGGTGTTGATATTGCTAACTTTGAAGCTAGAATGCAAGCCATGACAAAACACACATATACTGCAATTGTCCAACATGCAAGGAAAGGAAAGCCTGCAATTGTGTACGTTCCCACGAGGAAGCATGCATGCTTGACTGCTGTAGATCTGATGAGTTATTCTAGTGTGGACAGAGAAGACACACCCATGTTTCTGCTACGATCTGCAGAAGAGCTGGAGCCTTTTGTGGAGAGGATTAATGAACCTGTGCTGAAAGAGACACTCAAGTATGGTGTGGGCTACTTGCATGACGGATTGAGCGGCACTGATCAGGAAATAGTGAAGACGTTGTTTGAAACTGGATGGATTCAAGTATGTGTAATGAACAGTACAATGTGTTGGGGAGTACCACTATCTGCCCATTTGGTGGTGGTGACGGGAACACAGTACTATGACGGTAGGGAAAATATGTTCACTGATTATCCAGTTACTGATTTGTTGAAGATGATGGGTCATGCCAGTCGACCTCTTGTAGATAGCTGTGGGAAGTGTGTCATCCTTTGCCATGCACCACGCAAGGACTACTACAAGAAGTTCTTGTATGATGCATTCCCAGTTGAAAGCCATCTGCAACACTATCTCCATGACAATTTGATTGCTGAGGTGGTCGTGGGAGTTATTCAGAACAAGCAGGATGCGGTGGATTACCTAACATGGACCTTCATGTATAGAAGGCTGACACAGAATCCAAACTACTACAATCTGCAGGGTGTTAGTCACAGGCATCTGTCGGACCACCTCTCAGAGCTGGTGGAGAATGCTATCAGTGACTTGGAGGCAAGCAAATGCATTGATGTTGAGGATGACTTTTCGCTTTCACCTTTGAACCTTGGCATGATAGCATCATACTATTACATCAGTTACACGACAATAGAGCGATTTAGCTCTACCCTGACCTCCAAAACGAAGTTGAAGGGCTTACTGGAAATATTGGCTTCAGCGTCGGAGTATGAACGGTTGCCGATAAGACCAGGTGAAGAGGAGTTGACAAGAAGGCTGATTAATCACCAGCGTTTCTCCTTTAAGAATCTGAAATACACAGATCCTCATGCCAAGGCTAATGCTCTTTTACAAGCCCATTTCTCTAGGCAAGTGGTGGGTGGAAATCTTACTTCTGACCAGCAAGAGGTGCTTCTTTCTGCTATTAGGCTGCTTCAAGCAATGATTGATGTTATTTCCAGTAACAAATGGCTTAGTCTAGCACTTCTAGCAATGGAGGTGAGCCAGATGGTGACACAGGGAACGTGGGAACTTGACTCGATGCTTCTTCAGGTTCCACATTTTACAAATGAATTGGCTAAGAAGTGCAAAGAAAATCCAGGAAAGAGTATAGAGACAGTGTTTGATTTAGTGGAGATGGAAGATGACAAGAGGCGTGAGCTCTTGCAAATGTCGGACTTACAGCTTATGGATGTTGCCCGGTTTTGTAATCGGTTTCCAAACATTGATTTGACATATGATGTGTTGAATCGTGATAATGTGAGTGCTGGAGACAATGTGAGTGTGCAGGTAACCCTTGAGCAAGATCTTGAGGGTAGAACAGAGGTTGGACCTGTTTTTGCACCTAGATATCCCACAACCAAGGAAGAAGGATGGTGGCTTGTTGTCGGCGATACGAAGAGCAACCAACTGCTGGCCATTAAGAGAGTTACCCTGCAAGGAAAGTCCAGTGTCAAGCTCAATTTTTCTGCGCCTGCAGAAGCTGGAACGAGGACCTACACACTCTATTTCATGTGCGATTCTTATCTGGGTTGTGACCAGGAGTATATTTTTACACTTGATGTTAAAGCGGCAATGATTAAAGAGGACAGTGAAAGAGTCTGATGTAGTTTTCTGTTTTGAGAATTTCCCTATATGCTTGATTTATTACTGTAGAGTATAGACAAGCTAGTGGTATTTAGTTATGTGGCTTTCTATTGTAGATCGTACCTTTGTGATTAATATATTTCTATGGTTTGTGAGATGTTAAGGGCTAGGAATTCTGTCTGTCTTTCACTTGTAATTATGACGGAATACACTGCTTTGTGTAGTTCCTGTTTATAGCTTTAGTAATTGGTTTTTAAGGCTCTGGTAAGATGGCATTTTATGTTGATTTGATATCATTATTGTGTTTCTCACTTGGAGGTTTCTGCCTTCTCCCTTCTCCGTTTCTTGGCGTTACGAATCATCCAGATATACAACTTAGTTTTTACCTATTTTCCTTGTCCCAGTTATCTTTTTAGTGGTATTACATTTTGAATTTCTGTGTGAAGTGGAAGCTTTTATTTGGTCTTAAAATTAGTACTTAGTAAGAAGCAAGGTGAAAAGATAGCTCTTTTCCTGTGATATTGGTATTGGGAAGTGAGTGAGATATTTTTGACAAAATACGTGTTATACCACCTGTCTCTGCTTGCTTTTCTAAAAACGAATAATAATAGTTATCTCTGCTTTCCCGTCCCTGGCTCTCTCCCTCAATGGTTTTATATCTGAATTCAAGGGGGCAAGAGGGAGGGTCCAGCAACACCGTGTTCCTCCATCTCATATTGCTATCTGCTCCTTGTTGAAGAGCCGATTTGATACATATCATTTGACCCACTTCAAGGCCCTTTTCAATCTAATAGTGTATCGTATCTCTATCTTTATCTGGTTTCCTGGTGCCATTTATCCCTCTTGGTTTCTCCCCAATTATCCCCCACATACACACCCTTTTTCCCCATCTACCTTTTCATCTCCTGCCTCTGTAATATGTGCTGTCCCCAGATTTCTCTGCCCTTCCTCTGCTGTGACACAGAGAATTGTGGCACGGTGAATCGTGATCATCTTGTACACCTTGAACCATCTATTTTATTTATATTTGATATAAAATGAAATGCTATTGCAGCTAGTGTGGATAAGTATAGGGTGTTACTCATTTTATCACTTCGCCCCAATCAAACTAGTTGTGGTCGGCTGAATGGATTCTCTTTATATGGCAAGCTATGATCACTATGGCAAGAGTGCAGTAGAAGATATTCTGAAGGAATATTCATGAATAGTGTGAAGCATATTTGTCTATGCATTTGGTCTCTTAGTATAAACAAAAAGATGTAAGTGACTTGAGGATGGTTAAGAGTCTGTCCTCTTAAGCGCTTAATTTGGCTTGTTGTGTGAAATACTCTTACAACAAGAACGCCCCAATTCTAAACTGGTCGGGGTGCTGTATAAGTATTCTTAATAAAAAAAAAAAAAAAAATTGTTGCTAGATTTTATTACAGGTGCTGCTTTCTTTTCCAGGAACACTAATAACTAAAATAGGTGGTATTGCGCTGCTTCTCATTGCTTGATCAAGCTTTTTGGCATTTGATGATTAGTAGCATTTGGGCCAGTTGTGAACTAGATTCCTGAGTCTACAGTAGAGATGTAGTTTCTGCAATTCTTTATTGGACTTGGCACTAATAAGCACTACTGCTGTGTAGGAAACGATCTGAAGGTGAATTTTGGCTCTGTGTATGGTTGAACTTTGAAAACAATGGTTGAAGGTGGAGAAGAGGACTTGTCAAGGGATGCAAAGGTTTTCAAAACATTGCTAAAATCAATGGTGTTGGGGACTATGAGCCTGGAGTTGTGCATCAGTTTTAGAACTGCAGCATCAATATGTTATTGATTTACCGACGGATGCTCAAGTCTACTCATGTGTGCAGGGAAGGTTGCCATTGACTCTGATGATATCAAGCTTGCCGTTCAGTTGAAAGTTAATTTCAGCTTCTCACAACCCTTGCCACATCAAGTACTAAGTCTTATTAGATCCTTCATTCTTGTGATGGTTGGTATTCATTATTCCAAGACGTAAATGCATACCTTTCTTAGAGACCTCTTAGGGGTGTGGTGAAACTGATAACCTTAGCCTTCTCTTGTTTAGGAAGGATAACTAGAATAGGGACTTACTGAATCGAAGGGTTATATGATGTTAACTAAAATGATAGGCATGGAGTTAAAATATGGTTCCTTTACAACTGGAACAAACATTTGGTAAAATGGTGGAATATACCATTTAAAATATCTTATTAAGCATCATTTTGGCAGTTACGGAATGGAGACACCAGAATATCAAATAAGACAACACCACAGTATATTGCTAGAAACACCAGTGATGTTGCTTATGAAGCATCGTTTTAGCAGTTATTGGAATGGAATGTCAACCTTTTCTTTTCTATCTATGCTTGTTGTGTTCATGTTTTAGTTGCAATATATTATGTACATTTTATATTTTAGCAGTTATTCTCTGAAACCGGTCTTCATATACAACTTGTCTTGCCCTCACCATTATTATTTTAGCAGTTATTTACTAGCAAGCTTAATTTGCTTTTTTGTTTAAAAGCTAATGTAACAATAAAACTGAATGTATTTCAGAAATGTGCAGAGATGCACAATAATTGCTAGCTTGAGATTAATGTGTAAGACAAAATGAGAGAAGATGGTGTTGATTTTTCATAAGAAAATCGGGTTAGATTGCATCTCCAGTTTGCTCTAGTTACACGGACTTTATTTGTTTTATGAAAGATCCATTTTGAAATTGGTCAAATGGGTTTTATAATAAAAAAAGGGTTAATTGGTCTTATGTTTAAAAATAGCAATTACGATGACATGGAATGGCAATTGTAATTTTCCGGTGAGAGAAAAGGAATTTCTGGTCTATTTTATTTTGTCGGAGATATAGGGGTAGTTTGATAACCTTTTTTGTCCAAAAAAAAAAATTCAAATGTTACTTCAATAAGTCAATTCTAAAACTTGAATGACCATTTGAGGAATTAACTCCATTTAGACATGTAAATTCCTTAAAACACAGGTAGAGAGACAAAGATTGAGGACCTCATACCATATTGAAAGTTACCTTTGTCCGTTTCTTGGGCTGTTGCAATTTTTGAAAAAAATCATGCGTTCATGTCAATCAACTAAACCTTGGTTTTCCTTTTTCCATGTTAAAGTTAAGTAAACTTCAGTTTATTTATTTTTCAGATTGTTGCATTGGCTAATATCGATTCCCACCCCATGACGCAACGGATGAGCTTGATAGCTAAATGTATCAATCAGTGAGCTTCTTTTCCTTCTTTTTTCCCATTTTTCTGCGCGAGAGCTTGCTTCTCTTTGTACGTAATGATAATGCAATGACTTTGCAATTCCCAATGTCGATCAACACGCCTCTATTAGTTGAAATAGGCTATATGAATTCTCTCTGTGCATAATATTTAGAGAATTTATCATAGTTAGATTATATTTATTGAAGAGGTGTTGAAGTGGAAACTGCCTCCTTAGAAAATTCAATCTGATTATAGCTTTGCAAACCATATATTTGGATCTTTCAGTTACTTATGAGCTGCTGTTTCTAAAAGAGTTGAATCTTTTTCCTTTTATTTTTACTTGGAGAGAGAGATCTTGTTTGTTGCTTGGAGATTCTAATAAAAAAGTATAAACTTGATGCCAAGAAAATGTCTTGACGTCCTTTGTGATAGAAAAGTTCTAAGATGGTCAGACCAGCAATGTTGTGAATGTTGGGATTGTAACTTGTAAGGCCAACACTTACAAGAGGAAATGCCATAGAAATTCAGATATTAAGATGGATACGCAGTTATCTAAGATTGGAGGTGAAATAAATTATCACATCTGATAGAGGGTACAAATGGTACACCTATAGGATAAAAATGAGAGGAAGTCCCCTGACATGTTACATAAACCTCTAGATGCACAGGTTCGTGGCTTTGAGAATATGATGATTAGAGATGCTTCAAGACGTAGACCAAAAATCACATGGAGGTAGGTTGTTTCAGAAGTCCTAATATATTTCAGAATCAGTGTGGAGTTAGGTAAAAACAGAATGCAGAAGAAGTCATTTATAGGCGATCCAATAGTTGGAACTAGGGATTAGTTGTTGTTTCACTTACATTATGTTCAATATTTGTCAGTATTCCTTTTATTCTGGTTAGACTTTCATGTATAAATGTAGTTCATATACCTTTCTGAAGTGCTGTCGGTGGACTAGGAGGAGACAAGTCCACAGTAGGAGCGGGGTCAGGTGTAGGACGTGAATCAGCTGGGCCTGATGCTGGGTGCGGACGTCGACGATAAGTCAAGAGTGGTGTGGCTAGGGATCTAGGAGGAGCAACGGTAGATTCCTCAACGGTTGGTATGGGTAAGGCTTTCGTGGCTAAAGATGTAGGAGAAGCTATATGTCACGACCCGGATTTTCCACCATCGGGAGTCGTAATGGCGCCTACTGTTGGAGCTAGGCAAGCCAAACACTTACACCTTTTTAAAAACAACACAACAGTAATAATAATAATAAACCTTTAAATGAAAGCGGAAATCTTTTATAACATAAGTAAAGGAAAATCCAAAATTGCGGAAGTTTAATATTTTACTACGCAAGACTGGAGTCGCTATCTCACGAACTACTAATGAATACTACAAATAAGTCAGAATAGAAAGAAATACACAGTGTCTGTCTCGATACAATGAAAACAAACAGAAGATATAGAAAAGGGACTTCGGCCTGCGAACGCCAGCTAGGCTACCTTGGAGTCCCTGGACTGAAGTCAGCTCCCACTCGACGTGCTACTGCTGTGGTCCAAAAGCTGCTCCGGTACCGTGATCTGTGCAAAAAGCACAGAAGTGTAGCATCAGCACAACCGACCCCATGTGCTGGTAAGTGCCTGGCCTAACCCCAGCGAAGTAGTGACGAGGCTAGACAGGACTACCAAATTAACCTGTACAATTCTATATATATATGTGCAATAAAAGGAAAGAATACCAAAAACTAAACAGTTAAAAGGGAGGGAAACATGCTATGGGGGAGTACAATCCAGATATAGAAGTCATCAACTTAAATAAGAAACAGGGCACAACAATAGTTAACAGAGACAAGAAATCCAACAACTTCACGACATCAACCTTCGTGCTTTTACTCTCATCCTCACCCAAGGCAATCAAATAAAATGCACGGCATCACCCTTCGTGCTTTTCCTCACATAACTCTCACAACAATGGCACGGAATGACCCTTCGTGCAATATAATCAACAATGGCACGGAATGACCCTTCGTGCATAATATAATCATCAATAGCACGAAATGTCCCTTCATGCGAATATAATCAAACAATGGCACGAAATGACCTTCGTGCAAAATATAATCAACAATAGCACGGAATGACCCTTTGTGCATAATCGCTCTTCCTCACCCAAACATCAATCACAACCAAACGGGCGAGGGAAATAAATAATAACAAGAAATGTCCCGGCAAGGGAAGAACACAATTAAACATCCAAATCCAGGCAAGGGAGCAATAACACTCACTTACACATCCCGGCAAGGGAGATAATCACATCTCTTTCCAATTCTTTCATTTCTTACTCAATAGTATTTTATCGTTTGAGCCAACGCTCCAAAGAAGTTCACAATTCATAATTAATCCTCAAACTTTTCACATTGTGTAGAAAATTACTAATTAGCTTAGAAGAGTCCCAAAATATACCAAAACAAGTACTAACAAAGACCCACGGTTATACTAGACACCGGTGTATAGATACTCGTCACCATGTCTATACACCGTACTCGATCATTTAGCAATTAACAATAAATAATACTCTAATTCTATTCCCTCAAGCCAAAGTTAGATCAANTAAAATCCCATAGCCTAGAAATGAGTTTTCTAGCATTCTTCCAAAAATATCAAAATTTGACACCGGGCCCACATGGTCCAAACACGAGGCTCGGACCAAAACGTAGTCACCCATAACCCCACGAGTTCAAATATATAATTTGTTTTAAGATTCGACCCCAAATTGAGGTTGAATCACTCAAAATTCCCAAGACCCTAACTCTACCAAAAACTCATAATTTCTACTTTGAATTCATGATTTAGGGCTAGGAAATTAGTAATTAGATGAAGAAATTAAGAGAGAATGAAGTTAAGAACACTTACCTAGCAAGCTATGGAGGAGAAGGAGCTTGAAATTCGTCTATAGGATGTTGGAGTGAAGAGCTCGTGTGAAATAACGGCTAAATCCCGAGCTACTGTTCTGTTTTAAACTTTAAAATTCGCTGGACAAAAATGCCCTTCGCGTTCGCGTGAATAGGGACGCGTTCGCGAAGGGTGGACAGGTCAAGGCATCGCGTTCGCGTGGTGCTAATCGCGAACGCCTAGAAGAAGGGACTGGGGTGTCTGGGACTGGCTTGTATGCGAACGCGAGGGAGTACATGCGAACGCGTTGAAGGGAAGTCCTGGGCATCGCGAACGCGGGGACTGAGCCGCGAACGCGAAGAAGGGGAAACCCCATAGGTACGCGATCGCGAGCTGAAGGCCGCGAACGCGAAGAAGGAAAGTACTGAGTGCCAACACCAGATTTTCTGCAATATTTTCTAACTCCAAACCACCCCAAACATCCCCGAAAACACTCCCGAGCCCTCGGGGCTCCTAGCCAATCACACACACTAACTTAATAATATCCTACGAATTTACTCGAGCGATCAAATCGCCAAAACAACATCAAAATCATTGAATCAAGCCTCAAAACTCATGATTTTTCTTCTAAACTTCATAAACTTTCAAACTTGGAACTCATAGTTCGAAACACATCAAAAGACGTCCGATTTCGACCAAACTTCACAGAAAGTGCTTAAACAATATATAAGACTTGTACCGGGCGTCTGTACCAAAATACGAGCCCGATTCCATAGTCTTTTAATCAATTTTCATTTCCATTTTCCTTAATAATTTCAGAAAAAACAATTTAACAGAAAAATTCTTTTACTCGGGTTCTAGACCTCGGATTTCGATTCCGGGCACATGCCCGAGTCTCATATTTTTCTATGGACCCTTCGGGAGCGTCAAATCACGGATCCGGGTCCGTTTACCAAAAATATTGACCAAAGTCAACTTTAGTCATTAGTATCAAAATTCTTTAAATTTTTCACAGATTTCACATATTTCAACATAAAAGCTTTTCAGCTACGCGCCCGGACTGCGCACGCAAATCAAGGCAACTATAAGTCAGGTTTTAAAGGCCTCGGAAGCGCGGAATAAGGGAGAAATCCAGTGATGACCCTTTGGGTCGTCACATTCTCCACCTCTAAAATAACCATTCGTCCTCGAACGGACGAAAGAAAGAAGTACCCGAGTCAGGAAATAGATGAGGGTAACGGCTCCGCATATCAGACTCGGACTCCCACGTCGATGCCTCAGGAGACTGACCTCTCCACTGGACACGCACTGAAGGAAAACTCTTCGACCTCAACTGGCGAACATGCCGGTCTAGAATAGCTACCGGGTCCTCCTCGTAGGACAGATCCTTGTCCAACTGGACAGTGCTGAAATCTAACACGTGGGTAGGATTGCCGTGATACTTCCGAAGCATAGACACATAAAACACTGGATGCACGGCTGACAAGCTAGGTGGCAAGGAAAGTCTGTAAGCCACCTCTCCCACATGATTAAGAATCTCAAATGGGCCAATGAACCTAGGGCTAAGCTTGCCCTTCTTCCCAAATCTCATCACACCCTTCATAGGCGATACACGGAGCAATACTCGCTCACCAACCATAAAAGCTACATCTCGAACCTTGCGATCCGCATAACTCTTTTGCCACGACTGAGCCGAATGAAACCTGTCCTGAATGATCTTGACCTTATCCAAGGCCTCCTGGACTAAATTTGTACCCAATAACCGAGCCTCTCCAAGCTCAAGCCATCCGACTGAAGACCGACATCGCCTACCATACAACGCCTCATAAGGAGCCATCTGGATGCTGGACTGGTAGTTGTTGTTGTAGGCGAACTTTGCTAAAGACAAACTGGTCCCACGAACCTCCAAAATCAATGACACAGGCTCGGAGCATATCCTCCATTATCTGAATAGTCCTCTCGGATTGATCGTCCGTCTGAGGATGGAATGTTGTGCTCAACTAAACCTAGGTGCCTAACTCCTGCTGAACTGCTCTCCAAAAGCGCGAGGTAAACTGCGTACCCCGGTCCGAAATGATAGATGCCGGCACCCCATGAAGGCGAACAATCTCCCGGATGTAGATCTCAGCTAATCTCTCCGATGAA
>MU735418.1:32688-69603 GCA_026770625.1 Nicotiana glauca
TCCTAACTCCATAGCCTCTGAGGGATAAATACAGACGTCTCCGTACCGATCCTTCAGACTCTACCAAGTTTGCCCGTGAGTAGCGAGACCTATGAAACCTAGAGTTATGATACCAACATGTCACGACCCGGATTTTCCACCATCGGGAGTCGTGATGGCGCCTACTGTTGGAGCTAGGCAAGCCAAACACTTACACCTTTTGAAAAACAACACAACAGTAATAACAATAATAAACCTTTAAATGAAAGCGGAAGTCTTTTATAATATAAGTAAAGGAAAATCCAAAATTGCGGAAGTTTAATATTTTACTACTCAAGACTGGAGTCGCTATCTCACGAACTACTAATGAATACTACAAATAAGTCTGAATAGAAAAAAATACACAGTGTTTGTCTCGATACAATGAAAACAAACAGAAGATATAGAAAAGGGACTCGGCCTGCGAATGCCAGCTAGGCTACCTCGTAGTCCCTGGACTGAAGTTAGCTCCCACTCGACGTGCTACTGCTGTGGTCCAAAAGCTGCTTCGGTACTATGATCTGTGCAAAAAGCACAGAAGTGTAACATCAGCACAACCGACCCCATGTGCTGGTAAGTGCCTGGCCTAACCCGAGCGAAGTAGTAACGAGGCTAGATAGGACTACCAAATCAACCTGTACAATTCTATATATATATGTGCAATAAAAGGAAAGAATACCAAAAACTAAACAGTTAAAAGGGAGGGAAACATGTATGGGGGAGTACAATCCGGATATAGAAGTCATCAACCTAAATAAGAATCAGGGCACAACAATAATTAACAGAGACAAGAAATCCAACAGCTGCACGACATCAACCTTCGTGATTTTACTCTCATCCTCACCCAAGGCAATCAAATAAAATGCACGGCATCACCCTTCGTGCTTTTCCTCACATAACTCTCACAACAATGGCATGGAATGACCCTTCGTGCAATATAATCAACAATGGCACGGAATGACCCTTTGTGCATAATATAATCATCAATAGCACGGAATGTCCCTTCATGCGAATATAATCAAACAATGGCACGGAATGACCCTTATAATCAACAATAGCACGGAATGACCCTTCGTGCATAATCACTCTTTCTCACCCAAACAACAACCACAACCAAACGGGCGAGGGAAATAAATAATAACAAGAAATGTCCCGGCAAGGGAAGAACACAATTAAACATCCAAATCCCGGCAAGGGAGCAATAACAATCACTTACACATCCCGGCAAAAGAGATAATCACATCTCTTTCCAATTCTTTCATTTCTTACTCGATAGTATTTTATCGTTTGAGCCAACGCTCCAAAGAAGTTCATAATTCATAATTAATCCTCAAACTTTTCGCATTGTGTAAAAAATCATTAATTAGCTTGGAAGAGTCTCAAAATATACCAAAACAAGTACCAACAAAGACCCACGGTCATACTAGACACCGGTGTATAGATACTCGTCACCATGCCTATACACCGTACTTGATCATTTAGCAATTAATAATAAATAATACTCTAGTCCTATTCCCTCAAACCAAAGTTAGATCAAACACTTACCTCGATCCAAAGAACAGCAATCAACTCTCCAATACCGCCTTTCATCTACAATCTGACTCCGAAACAATGGTATCTAGGCATAATTAATTCAATAATATCAATAAAGGCTCAACAACATAATCCCATAGCCTAGAAATGAGTTTTCTAGCATTCTTCTAAAAATACCAAAATTCGACACCGGGCCCACATGGTCCAAACACGAGGCTCAGACCAAAACCTAGTCACCCATAACTCCACGAGTTCAAATATATAATTTGTGTTAAGATTCAACCCTAAAATTGAGGTTGAATCACCCAAAATTCCCAAAACCCTAGCTCTACCAAAAATCCATAATTTCTACTTTGAATTCATGATTTAGGGCTAGGAAATTAGTGATTAGATGAAGAAATTAAGAGAGAATGAGGTTAAGAACACTTACCTAGCAAGCTATGGAGGAGAAGGAGCTTGAATTTTTTCTATAGGATGTTGGAGTGAAGAGCTTGTGTGAAATAATGGCTAAATCCCGAGCTACTCTTTTGTTTTAAACTTAAAAATTTGCTGGCAAAAATGCCCTTCGCGTTCGCGTGAACAGGGACGCGTTCGCGAAGGGTGGACAGGTCAAGGCATCGCGTTCGCGTGGTGCTAATCGCGAACGCATAAAAGAAAGGACTGGGGGGTCTGGGACTGGCTTGTATACGAACGCGAGGGAGTACTCGCGAACACGTTGAATGGGAGGCCTGGGCATCGCGAATGCGGGGACTGAGCCGCGAACGCGAAGAAGGGGAAACCCGTAGGTACGCGATCGCGAGCTAAAGGCTGCGAACGCGAAGAAGGAAAGTATTGAGTGCCAACAATAGATTTTCTGCAATATTTTCTAACTCCAAACCACCCCGAACACCCCCGAAAACACTCCCGAGCCCTCGGGGCTCCTAGCCAATCACACACACTAACTTAATAACATCCTACGAATTTACTCGAGCGATCAAATCGCCAAAACAACATCAAAATCATTGAATCAAGCCTCAAAACTCATGATTTTTCTTTTAAACTTCATAAACTTTCAAACTTGGAACTCATAGTCCGAAACACGTCAAACGACGTCCGATTTCGATCAAACTTCACAGAAAGCGCTTAAACAATATATAAGACTTGTACCGGGCGTCTTTTAGTCAATTTTCATTTCCATTTTCGTTAATAATTTTAGAAAAATAATTTAATAGAAAAATTCTTTTACTCGGGTTCTACACCTCGGATTTCAACTCCGGGCACATGCCCGAGCCCCATATTTTTCTATGGACCCTACGGGACTATCAAATCACGGATCCGGGTCCGTTTACTAAAAATGTTGACCGAAGTCAACTTTAGTCATATTAATATCAAAATTTTTCAAATTTTTCACAGATTTCACATATTTCAACATAAAAGCTTTTCGGCTACGCGTCCGGACTGTGCACGCAAATAGAGGCAACTATAAGTGAGGTTTTAAAGGCCTCGGAAGCGCGAAATGAGGGAGAAATCCGGTGATGACCCTTTGGGTCGTCACACTATAGGTAGTGGAGCTGGAGCTAGAGTTAGAGTTGCAGGTGATGGAACTGGCACTGTAGATGGTGGAGCCGTGGAGGAAGGTGAAGGAGAAATAGTGATTGAATCATCAAAAAAGAATGGAACTGGTAGCACCTCAAAAATGTTGAAGTGATCACCTAGACCCGTGAAGTATGACTGGGTTTCAAAGAAAGTATCATCAACAGACATAAAGCAACACTGGAGGTCGGGGTGAACAACATCGATAAACCTTTTGCATTCTCGAGTAGCCTAGAAATACACACTTAAGAGTACGTGGGGCTAAATTATCTTTTCGAACAAAACACGTGCTGCCTGAGACACAAGGTAGAAGGGAGAACAAAGGTGAGTGAGGAAACAATACATAGAATGGAACTTGATCCTGGATAGCTGAGGATGACATACGATTAATAAGATACAAGATGTGAGAACTGCATCCCCCAAAAATGCAACGCGTACAAGTTGTCTCAATGAGATGCTTATTCTTCCTTTCCGCTACCCAATTTGGCTAAGATGTGTATGGACAAGATGTTTGATGAAAGATCCTATGAGAGTTCATAAACTGCTGAAATAGAGAAGCCAAATAGAAACCCTAAATTGATTTTGGATTTCAGCATAGAAGGTCCGGAAAATAGAGAACAACTCATATCAATTTTTCATCAAGAATATCCAAGTGCACCTGGAATAATCATTAATGAAACTGATAAAAGAGCGGAATCCCAAGGTAGAACTGACTCGATTAGGACCCTAAATATCTGAATGCACTAAAGTGAAATATGACTCTGCCTGATTAGCAGGACGCCGAGGGAAATGGGAGTCAGTATGCTTACTAAGCTGACATGACTCATGCTCTAGAGTGGACAAGTGAGACAAACCAGGTTCCACTTGTTGAAGTTTTATAAATTAGGATGTCTCAACCGTTTATGTAATTAATCAGGTGAATCGGTAACAGAACTAGATGTAAAAGGAGGGGGAGATGTGGGTTCATGTGATTTAGCAAGGATAAGGTAATAAAGTCCATTTGATTCTGACCCAGTATCAATGATCCGCCCCATACTGTATTCCGGTATAAAAACAAGGTCATCAAGAAATAAAATAAAGTATTTAATTGATTTGGCTAAGCGAATAATGACTATGAGACTAAAAGGACTATCGGGAACATAAAGAGCTGAATTCAAAGGCCAGGAAGGAAGTGAACTTGCTTGACTTATTCCAGTTGTCATGGTTTGAGACTCATTGGCTATTGTGACCATTGAAGTGATTGGACTACATACTCCTATTCCAATATGGGACTATTCATACTCATATACATAACTAACTAACAAGATGCATTGATCAAAGATTCTGTTTGAATTTTCTTCTAGAAAATCGGCTTCTTTGTATTTCAATATGTTTTTACATCCTATTAGGATGATTACTTATACAATGAGTCATATGACTGACTAAGGAAAGAAAATAACTACCCCTTTGGAAAATGGCTAAAAATACTCCTATTATTTGGTAAATGGTTTACTTTTACTATCCGTCCACCTTTTGGTCTAAAATTACATACAATGTTAGCTTTTTGGTCCAAAACTACCCCGCGACTAATAGAATTCTGTGTGATCCTTTTTTAATGTGCTGGAAGCATTTCATTGGGATACGTGGCACCCCGGTCCAGATATTTCTCTACCCACCTCAGATTTAGACCCGCCCCAATTTTTTTGGACTGCCCAACTGTAAAAAAATCCTATATCCCCATCCATAGCCCCTCATTTCATTCCTCTTCTTCATCAAATTAGGACAGTTTCAATTATTTTCCTCTTTAAATTTTTTCCTCCTTTCAGTCTGCAAACAATTAGAGTAAGCAGCGGAATGAAATTTTTCGAAGCCATCATTGGGATGAACGCTTCGATGATATATCCAAGAGGAGCTTCGTATTGAATATGGTTAATATTATTATTGCTACTACTGGAAGAAGATTTCTTCTTTACACCTTTTGTAATGAACCTAAAAGCTATGTAATGAAAATCAATATAGAAATGGAAATTGAGACTGTTTTGGGACAATTTTCTGATTTATCGAAGTAAAATAAGAAGCTAACTATTACAACTGGAAGCTTAATGAACTATGAGTAATGAGAAGCCATTGATGAGTTACCTGAAGAAATGAAGAAATGAAGAAGATCAGTAAGTAGAAGAAGAAGAAGAAAGAGAAGAGAAGGGAATCTGAGAAGAGAGAGAATCAAGGAAGGAGAAAAAGTTTACTTGCTGAATGAATGCCTCTTCTCACTGCTGTAGTTAGTTATAACCAATTGAGCTGACGTGGCTTAATCTGGGCCTTTGCAGCTTATTAATTCCAACTAAATCTGGCCGTCTATTCTAAATTTCTATTACTCCCCTTTCCCAATTTCTGTTATGCTAACTTCCGCTCCCCCATATCGAATCCAAATCGCCACAATAATATTCAGGAAATTAGAGGGATCATTACATACCCTCCTTCTTCAAAGAATCCTTGTCCTCAAGGATTGGAATTGAAATCTGGGAACTTGGCTTTGATGAACTGATAATCTTCCCACGTAGCATCTTCAGGTGGCAAGTTCGACCATTGCACCAGTACTCGCACCACAGCAGCATTGTTCCTTTTAATTAGTTGCCTTTGTAAGATAGCGACTGGCTTGACAAGAAACTGACCAACATCACTTGTAACAGGTAGAGCCGTCTGCACTACTGTCCTATCACCCACCTTCCTTTTAAGCAATGAGACATGGAACACAGGATGGACCTTTGATACAGGAGGAAGGTCTAATTTGTAAGCTACCATACCCACTCGAGCCAGGATTTTATAGGGACCATAGTATTTAGAACTTAGCTTCAAGTTCTTTCTTAATGCAAGTGAGGTTTGTCTGTATGGCAGTAGCTTCAAATAGACCAGATCTCCCACTTGAAACTCTCTTTCAGTTCTTCTCTTATCAGCATAGTACTTCATCCTTTCCTGAGCCTTATTGAGATTATCCTTCAATAACTGTTGCATTTGTTGCCTCTTCAGTACTGTGTCTTCTGCAGCTGGAACCACTGTCTCCAATAAGGGTCCAAAGGAAAGTTGTGGGGGAGTGTAACCATACAATGCTTCAAAGGGTGTACACTGCAGGCTTGTGTGGAAGTTGGTGTTGTACTACCATTCTGCAGCAGGCAACCATTGTTCCCACTGTGTTGGTCTACTAGCTGTCATACATCTGAGGTAGTTCTCCAAATATTTATTGACTCTTTCAGTTTGGCCATCACTCTAGGGGTGGTAAGCAGTGCTGTAATTCAGTTGAGTTCCCAAAAGCTTGAACAAGGACTGCCAAAAATTGCTAAGGAACACCTTGTCTCTGTCAGTGACTATGGACTCAGGAATACCATGTAAACAATGTATCCTTTTCCAGAACACATCTGCGACTGTGGCTGCTGTATAGGGGTGAGCAAGTGCTACAAAATGTGCATACTTGATTAGTCTATCAACTACTACAAGGATCACTTCCTTGCTGTGGGATTTAGGTAATCCTATGAAATCCATGCTAATATGACTCCAAGATTGGTTAGGAATGGGTAGTGGATGCAATAATCCTAGATAAGCCTTGTTATCATCTTTGCTTTTGAGGCAAGTATCACAGCTGGCTACATAGTCATTGACCATCTGCTTCATCCTAGGCCAATAGAACACCTGGGATAACATTTTGAGAGTTCCTAGTTGCCCTGAGTGTCCACCCACAGGAGAATCATAAAATGTGGAGATTAATTGATTTCTGAGAGTTCCATTAGTACCAATGTAGATCTTTCCCTTTCTCTTAAGTATGCTGCCAGTGTAGTGCCAAATATTGGGTCCTTGTGCATTGGCTGCTGTTTGACCAATCATATCTGAAGCTGTGGAATCTCCTTCATAACTGTGTGCTATCTCCTACATCCAAGAAGGAACTGAGACACTGATGGCCTGTAGAGTTCCTTGAGTGTGGTACATGTGCTACTCAGAATCTTCTTGCTGCCTAGACAAAGCATCAGCTACCCTATTTTCTGCTCCTTTCTTGTATTGCACCTCATAGTCCAACCCCAATAACTTAGTTCAACCTTTCTGTTGAATAGCTGAGGTGACCATTTGCTCTAAGAGGTACTTCAAGCTATGGTGATCGGTCCTGACTATAAAATGTCTGTACTGCAAATAGTGTCTCCACTTGTCAACTGCATTCAATAGAGCCATATACTCCTTCTCATAGATAGACTTACCCCTATGCTTGTGAGCCAAAACCTTGCTGAAGTAGGCTATTGACCTGCCCTCTTGCATAAGGACAACCCCAATGCCACTGTGACTAGCATCTGCTTCAACTATGAACTGTTTAGTGTAATCAGGCAGGGCTAACACTGGTGTAGTAGTCATTGCCCTTTTAAGGGCTAAAAAAGCTAACTCAGCTCCCTCATTCCACTTAAATGCATCCTTTTTTAATAGATCAGTTAAGGGTCTGCAGATGACTCCATAGTTAGCTACATACTTTCTATAATAGCCAGTTAACCCCAAGAATACCCTGAGTGCCTTTACTGAAGTTGGTTTAGGCTAGTCTATCATGGCTTGTACCTTGGAGGGGTCAGTGGACACTCCTTCTGCTGTTATGATGTGGCCTAAGTACTCGATCTTAGACTTACCAAATGAACACTTGGATTTTTTTGCAAATAGGGAATGTTTTCTCAAGGTATCAAAGACAGCAGCTATGTGAGTTATATGATCACCTTCAGAGAGGCTATAAATAAGGATGTCATCAAAGAAGACTAATACAAACTTTCGAAGGAAAGGCTGAAAAACCCGGTGCATCAAGGCTTGAAAGGTCGCTGGTGCACTGGTTAGCCCAAAGGGCATCACCTTGAACTCATAATAGCCCAAATGAGTTCTGAAAGCTGTTTTGTACACATCTTCTAGTTTCATCCTAATCTGGTGATAACCTGCCTTCAGATCTATTTTGGAAAAAATCACAGACCCATTCAATTCATCTAAAAGATCATCTACAATTGGTATAAGGAATTTGTCCTTTACTATGATGTCATTCAATCCTCTATAATCCACACAGAACCTCCAAGTACCATCCTTCTTTTTAACAAGCAAAGCTGGTGATGAGAAGGGTGATTGACTGTGTTGAATGATGCCATTGCTAAGCATCTCTTTAACTTGTCTCTCTAACTCATCCTTTTGGTAGTAGTTATACCTATAGGGCCTTAGGCTGACAGGCATGGCTCCTGGCTTAAGAGGAATGGTGTGATCTAGAGTCCTCACAGGGGGTAAGGACTTAGGTTCTGCAAAGACATCAGGATACTGTTGCAGCACTTTTGAAATGGCTTCACTGATTGGTTCTTGTTCACCTGTCCCCAAGGAATTCATAATAAAGAGGTGAGCTATCAGAGCCTGCCCCTTCCTTAACATCTTTCCCAGTGTTCCACTGGAAATCATACTTAACCTACCTTCTTCAGAGATGCCAGGCAATACCAATTTGTTGCCCTTCTTGCCAATAGTAACACACATCTTCTCATGATCAAATTTGGTGGGGTTATGCTTCTTCATCCAATCATTTCCCATTACCATGTCACATCCTCCAAGTGGAATGACTAGAAAATTTTCTAGGAAGGGTCTGCCTTGCATCTTCCACTGGTATCCCATGCAAATGGAGGTGCACATAACATAATTTCCATCAGCTACTGTGACTCTCACTGGTGGACAATGCTTAGCTTGGTAGTCAGTTTCCTTGATTGTGTTGACATCAATGAAACTATGGGTGCTGCCAAAATCAATTAACACTATTAACTTCCTGTTCCCAATGGTACCTCTTACCAAAATGGTGTTGACTCCTCTATTGTCCCCAGACAGTGCATTGAGACACACTGCTTCCATCATTTCCTGTTCCAGTTCTCCTTCAATAACCAAGTCTCCACTTGGTTGTTCTTCTTCTATCTCAGGATCCTTAGGGAGGTCTTCAATTGTTCCTACCATGCAATTCAGTTGCTTCTTCTTACACTGATGGCCCTGAGTATATTTATCACCACACCTGTAACATAAGTGATTGTTTTTCCTGTACTCATACACTTCAGGGCTAAGCCTGAAGGAATTTGGTTTTACAGTAGCTGTAGCTGGTGGCCTGCTACTGGTTGTACTACTGACCGCCAAGGATGGCGCGGGCATGGCCTTGGCCCTCTTGTGTGCAGCTTCTATGGCCTTCTCCTGCAGCCTAGCCTGTTCCACAGCAAACCTTATGGTTGTAGGTTTGAACAGCTTTACCCCAAATCTAATCTCCTCCTTCAGTGCTCCAATGAAACTGGAGATGAAATGTGATTCATCCAAGTGTGGGTTCCTGATTAACATCTGAGCCTTCAAGTCTTCAAACTTGCCCAAAAACTCATCAACCGTCCCTACTTGGCTTAACTTATTAAATTCCTCCACTATATCTCCCAATAACTCTTCTCCAAATCGAACAAGCAATTCCTCCTTAAAGTCAGCCCAGCTCACAACACCTCTACTTAGCACTAGGGAATCATACCAAGTATCAGCTAACCCATTCAAATAGAGTGCAGCAGCCTCTACCTTCAGATCATCCGGAATCCTTTATAATTGGAAATACCTTTCACATTTTTGAACCCAAACCTTTGGCTCGCGGCCCTCAAAGTAAGGCAGTTCCCACTTAGGAGTAGGGATTTGCACAGCTGGAGGACGATTCTGCCTTAACTCCTGACGTGGTATAGGAAAAAGTCCATCTCCTTGAGGCCTATCAATTTGAGCCCTTGGTGGAACCCGTTCCAAATTAGTCAGCCTTTCTAGGATCAATTCTAAAGTGCCCTGTATCCCTGTTTGAGTGCCACACAATTCCTCTTGAGTGTGCAGAACTTCATTCAAAATTTCATCGTGCCTGGCCAGTTTATCATCCATAAGTTTTAGTCTCGTTCCTTCTGCCATTACCACTACCAGAGCTGCAGAATCGAGGCTCTGATACCAAATGTAATGAACCTAAAAGCTATGTAATGAAAATCAATACAGAAATGGAAATTAAGACTGTTTTGGGATAATTTTCTGATTTATCGAAGTAAAATAAGAAGCTAACTATTACAACTGGAAGCTTAATGAACTATGAGTAATGAGAAGCCATTGATGAGTTACCTGAAGAAATGAAGAAATGAAGAAGATCAGTAAGTAGAAGAAGAAGAAGAAAGAGAAGAGAAGGGAATCTGAGAAGAGAGAGAATCGAGGAAGGAGAAGAAGTTTACTTGCTGAATGAATGCCTCTTCTCACTGCTGCAGTTAGTTATAGCCAATTGAGCTGACGTGGCTTAATCTGGGCCTTTGTAGCTCATTAATTCCAACTAAATCTGGGCCATCTATTCTAAATTTCTGTTACTCCCCTTTCCCAATTTCTGTTATTGTAACTTCCGCTCCCCCATATCGAATCCAAATCGCCACAATAATATTCAGGAAATTAAAGGGATCATTACACTTTGATCTCCATTACAACATCAATATTCTCTATAACAAAATTCACCAATAGTAGATTCTGTATACAACAAATGCAAATTTTTATAGCAGATACCTATACAATGAACAAACAAACAAGAACAAGAGTGTCTACATTGGATTGAAAGATAAAATTTGAAACTGAAAAGGGAAAATAATCCAAGAACTCAAAATCAAAGAATGCTTAAGAGATTTCTATATGGAATAGGCAAAAATTAAATAAAAAGGAAATAATATGTTGATATTAGTACGGTGAAATTCTTGATTTTAACCCAAATATCATTACAAAAAGAACATGCAAATACTGAATGAATAAAAATGAAGAGAAATTCTTTTCCTCTTCAAAATTTTCCTTTCAGTTCGTGAAAATTGGAACTGCCCAATTTGTTGAAGAATGAGGGGCTACGGATGAGAATACAGGGTGTTCCAAAAAAAAATGGGGTTAGGGGGTGTAGAAATGGATCTGAACCGGGTGCCACATGTTCCAATGAAATGCTGTCAGCACATAAAACAAAGGACCGCACAGAATTCTGTTAGTCATGTGGGTAGTTTTAGACGAGAAGATAACGTTGTATGCAATTTTGGACCAACAGGTGGACGGAGAGTAAAAGGTAAATCATTTACGAAACGGTAGGGGTATTTTTAACTCTTTTCCGTTACTATTTCTGTTTCAGTTTATGTGTCTTTGTTTCAAAAAGAATGCCAGGCTACTTTCTATATTTAGTAACTCTCCCATTCCAATATCTTACCTGGCATAATTAGGACCACAAGATTCAAAGACTATTTTGGTACGTTATACACATATTTAGTTTAAGACCACAAGTTTCAAAAATCTCCTTTATTTTCTTAAACTTCGTGTCAAATCAAACTAAGACACATAAATTGAAACAGAGGGAGCACAATAAAAGAAGATATCTATTCTTCAACAATTAAGCTGGGAGATCTTCTAAAATCAATTAACTGGGTGTTCATAAAAACATAATGAAATTGAGCAAATATGGCGGTGTTTTCCAAGGCTGTGCATTGATGCTTTGCCGTTGTTCTTGAAGATATACAAGAGGAGGGATAAAAGATCATAAAGCATGCATGACCAGGTTTACCGGTACCAGCTCAGACTCCTAAATGGAAGGGTGAGAAGGAATTGAAGAATTTTGTTGGATTTTAGTGTCAAGTTTTGGGACAATAAAGCATGGGAGGATTTCATACGATGGTGATCAATGAAGTTTAACCTTATTACATGGAGTGCAAGGGGTCGTTTGCTATGAGGTATACGTAGATATAGTGCTAGTATAAAATTATAATACCACCTTAATACTTTGTTTGGTTAGCAAACCTGGTATAAGTTATCCCGGGTGTAAAATTAGTATCGGGATAACTTATAGTACCTTGTAGGGGGTGGAGTAACTAATGCCGGGATAACTTATGCTTTCTTCTTAGAAATTATACAATTGTCATTTTTAATACGACATACCAAACAATGGATAAAAAACAATAACAAAATACTAATCACAACATAATTAATCCCAGCATAACTTATTCCAGCATAAGCCGTATTCGAACCAACCGATCCCGAAGGGGTTTGAACTTTGAACGATAGGGGAAAAAAAGAGGTTTCGAACTCTTTGATACACGGTTGGAAAGCAGGTATCTATTGCCTCCAGGACACTTCCAAGTGGCTGCTGGTATTTGGCAGATGTTCTTTTATATGTTTGGTATCAAATAGGTTATCCCCTACACAGTGAAGGATGCTTATGAAAGCTGGAGACTATGGACAGTTGATAAAGCCATCAAGAAAATCTGGGCAATGTTCCTGTTTGCATATTCTGGTGCGTTCCATCTGAGAGAAACAGGAGATGTTTTGATAGATGTTCAACTCCTTTAGCCTCATTAGAAGCTAGGTGTATAGAAAATTTGTTTAATTGGTCAAGGTTGCGTCCTATTAACAGTGTTGATCAATATTGATTTGGAGTTCACTAGCTCTTTAGAGATCTGGCTTAGTCTTATGTATAGAAGCCAGCTAGATTTTTTGCATGCTTAACTGCTATATCTTGTAGTCATTGCATCTTCTTGTAGTCTTCTAAATATGGTATCCAGCACTGCCTTTGTGCTGTAGTTTATAACGTTTGTTACCTTTCTTAAAAAACACATAATTCTCTTTTCTTAACCACAGAATTCTTTTATCTAAATGACTGTAGTGTCAAGGCTAGCTTGCTCACGTTGACTATTCCCCGGGTACCTTGAGAAGAAATCAACTAGTATTTTTTATGCCTCCGTTGCTCGGGTTATTGGATTGAGAGTTGCTTTCAATACATAATTCTTGCATTGCCTTCTCTCTTTTTGTTTCTCCTTTTCTTTAATTTCTATTAGTTCATGACTTTTTGTTGATGACTCTTTGCTCTTAGTGTAGGAAAATTAAGAACAAGAGGAACAATCTACTCGTCGCATGTTCACATTATCTTTGTTGCAAAGAAGCCTGTGGATTTCATTGTTGTTGACATGCCCTTTCTTGTTGACGTGTTTTGTGGGTCGTGAGATTGTTTTCTTTCTCCCAATTTAATTAAGTTTTTAGTTTTCCATCGGATTTATTTGTAGTTTTATATTTGTCAGCTGATACAAGATTATCTACTTGCCTACTTCAACTTGTTTGAGATTAAGGTGTAGTTGTTGTACTAGGCTAATATTGCTGTCATGGTACAAAATCCTATCAAATCGTGATGATACCTAACCCAATTAACTAACACATGCTACTACTCAAACCGGATATCATCAATAAAATAAATAAGAATACGGAATTAACTCAACAAATTCAAAGAACTGGTGATACAGGACATGAACAACTAAAATTTGAATTATAACGTCGGCAAGAAGAAATACATATAGTCCTAAGCTAATACGGACAAGATGATTGTAGTTGGTTGGAACGTGGTAGTCTTCAATGCCCGACCTCAAACTTCGCAGCTGCTTAGCTCCAAATAGCTGCATGGAAGGTACGGAAATGTAGTATGAGTAAAAGGACCACATGTACTAAATAAGTATGTTGACTAACCTCGGTGAAATAATGGCGAGGTTTTAAGTTAAAAGATACTCACTTAATATACCTGTACAGTTTATAAGCATAGAAAATAGCAGGAAAGCAATAACCAAACGACAAGTCGAAGAGAACAACGGTACCAACAATAAGGTACTCATCAATGGAAGGAGTTAACAACATGATAATCTTAATAACCAGGTCAAAAGCATATACAAATACACCAATTTCGTATACATGAGAAGATATACACCAATAACACTAACTCAGCTACTTCTATGTGAATGTGGAGAGTTAATATGAATAAGGTCAAGTTCCGTCAATTACCAATTTTCATGATATGAATGCCCTTACATGAGCCCGGTGTCATTGTACGAAGGAGACTCTTTATTTACATCATCCTACTACTTCCAAGTTTCTAACAGTTCATAAAAAGTACTATGCATACGTAAGAAATATCTGGAAAACATACTAAGAAAATGTGCATGTAGGGTGCATAAACGAATGCATAACCAAAGGCGGATGTAGTTAATAACGAACAGGTTCAACTGAACCCATAACTTTCGACGCGGTGTAAAAACTTATATGTAAAAATTCATTAAAATTACAAAAATAGTGGATATGAACACATAACTTTAAAAGTATAATGGGTTCAATGCTAAAAACCTTAAGAATTGAACCCGTATGAGTTAAATCCTGAATCGGCCTTTGTGCATAACTATACGTATCAATCAACGGCTCAATTGCAACAAATCACAACAATGTTGCGGCGGCAACCCGATCTGGTCATAATTGTTAAAGGCGTGTAAGCCAATCCCATGAACATACTGTGTGGCATGCTTCCCGATCCATATAATACTCTGCGGGTGTATACACGATCCCATTATATCTATTAGCACGAAAACAATAACAACCAAATCGATAATCCAACAACGTAACCGTAACAAACAAGGCAAAAGGCATATGTAACAACAACAAACAAGATAGAAGGCAGGTGTATAACAACAACAATCAAGGCAGAAGACAAACATGTAACAGTAATAGACCAAGTAGGAAACATAGACGTAACAGTAACAAATCAAGCAGGAAACATAGATGTAGCGGTAACAAAACCAAGTAGGGAACATAGATGTGACAGAAACAAACAATATATGAAACATGGATGTAATAGTAGCAAGCAAAATAGGAAGCATAGATGTAATAATAACAAACAAGAGTGGAAAACATAGATGAAATAGTAACAAATAAGATAGGAAAGCATATAGGAGCAACCAAGGTAGAATACATCTAAGAAACGAATAAACATAACGTAAAGTCCAACTCCCATCCTATTCGCACCAAGACAACAAACGTGCCAAATATCATATCAAACCGCACGGAAATGCCTATCGTGCCAAATATCGCCCCAAGGCTCCAATTATGATCTTTAATATTTATAAAGAAGCTCAACTAGCACAAGAATAACAAGTATAAATATGAGTTCGTGATATAATGCTTAACTACAACCAAATCAAGTATATCAACAATCACTACGAAGTACGTCGTAGCTAAACATGAAAATCTTCGTGGCTAAACACTTTAGCCACAATAATTTTTTTCGTAGCATCCGTAGCTAGAAGTAGCGTAACTAAAAATTAGCTACAGACTTTAACATTTCATGGCTGAGGATTAATAATTATTGCTACAAAAAATTTTGTGATGTGGCTATATTAATAAAACTTTTTGCCACAAGAATATATATTTATAGCTAATGACTTTATTCTTTTGCCACGATAAATCAACTTTGTAGCTATCTTCTATACTTTATATACAAAGGGATATACTGTGGCAAAAGATGTTAAAATTCAAATACATAGCTATGCTCTCATATCAAATTTATATTATTAGGGGTGTACATAGGCCGGGTTGGTTCGGATTTTTCAATTACCAAACCATATCAATAGTGTCGGATTTTTAAATCTATAAACCAAACCAAATCAACGAAATCAGGTTTTTCAATCTCGGGTTTTTTCGGGTTTTTTCAGGTTTTCTCGGATTTTCGGGTTTTTTTCCCCGATAAATCTTCATAGCACAAATATATAACTTGTGCTCCACATACTTCTCTAATCCTACAAGGATACAACTATATAATGTATTTTTCAAGAAAATAATACAATAATATGAGATGCGTCATAACATTGTACTAAAATATTCAATAACAAAAATACTAAAATCCATAAAGAAAATATTACTAAGTAATAAGCCATAATAAATATTAACATAATCTAAAAGTACTATATAAGTCATGCTTAAATAAGTACAACTATAAGTATATTAGTTACACAACTAAGCACTAAAGAAAAAGATAAACTAAGTTATGCATTTTCAATATAAACAATGCAAAACTAAAAAATAGATATCCACACTATTGTCATTTCTAGTGTTGAATTGAATTTTCTTAGTTAGCATTAGTATTGATGTGAAGTTTATTTGAATTACTACCTTTATGAACTATAAAATTTATTGGACCATTCAAGAATGTTAATTCCAAACTTGAAACAATATGTTTAAAGATAAAACTGTGAAAAAGTTTAAGAAATATTTATGAATTGTATTAAAAATAAATATTTATATGTATAAAATATTTGTAAAAATTGAATAAATGTAATATGGGTTGGTTTGGTTTCAGTTTGACTTTTTTTAGTTAAAACCAAACCAAACCAATTATGGTCGGGTTATTTTTTTCCAACACCAAACCAAGTCAAACCAACCCATGATCGGGTTTTTTTTTTCCGGTTTGACTCGGATTACCGGTTTGGAGCAGTTTATCGGTTTTCTTTGTACACCCCTATATATTATAGCATTTATATTTAGCTACCAACCCATAATTTACGGCTATAAATCATCAAATATCCATGATTAATATTTTATTTGGTGAATAGATTTTATACATTTTATTTTTATTGATCAAAATTAATTTATTAAAATTTTCAAATATTCCATATCCATACATTTTTTTTATCAAACCATATAAACACACAGTAACAAACTTTAAATATCACTTATTTTATATTGACATCTAAATAGTTCAAAAAATTAATTCTAAAATATACAATTATCTATTTACAATAGATAATATCTACAGTTCCAGAAGTATGTAACTCTTGTAATATATAGAAAAAACTCAAACTCACATTCTTGTCAAACTAATAGGAGTATAATACAAATTATACACCGTTATCTATAATCTATAAAATTTTAAACGGTTCTACGTCAAAAGTAAACTAAGTTCTAAGTATTTGATCTGAGAATTTCAAATGTCGCCACCGGATGATCTTCTACGTTTTTTTTTGACAAACAATGATCTTCTACAGTCAAGGATGAAGTACTTTCACTCTTTGCATCAAGGTTGAATCCTTAATCTTCTTGCATTGAATAGATTGAAATGCGCCTATAAATTTAAAAGAAATAATAATGAACACAAAAGAATGAGTGAACCAAAAAGCGCATCAGTATACAACAAGAGGGAAAAACTCAAGAGAATAAACCTGTATACTTTTTTAAAAACTTTTGAAAGAATTCTCATCTAATTTTTGTAATTTCTTTTCAACGAATTGTGACTCCTCCCAATATTACATTATAATCTTCAAAGTTCCACTCAATATCTATCATAATAGGAAAAATATTTATTAAATTGTTAGAATATAAATCCCAAATTTTAAATCAAATAGGCGTATTGGGAACTAAAAATCCTAAGATATATGTACGTAAATATACCTGGAAAAAGAGAAGCCATCGGGCTATCTAGCCAGTGATTTTGCAGATTTGCTCTCTTCACGTGAAGAGAGGCGTTGTTGAAGAAGAAATGGAAAAGGGGGATGGGGTTGGCGGCAGGGTATGGAAACATATAAGGTGAAAATGTTATTAGGTTTGTGAATTTTGGTTTAGGCCAATTTGCCTTTATGTTCCTTTTCCTTCTTTTTTTGAATATATTGCTTCCTTTTATTTCTTAGTTAATATATTATAAATACCATAGATGCTAGAAAGGTAAGTATTACTCCTAACATAAGCAAGTAAGTAAGAAAATTATCTATGTAAAATGCAAAAGATTAAATATGTAATTTATACTAAATAAAATAAAAATATTAACTTGCATAAAATAAAGATATTTTATAATATATTATATTCCTTATAACTTTTTTTGTCCTATACGGTATTATTAGTTTTGTAATGTATTCCTATTTCAATTATATTAACTTCTTAATTTTAGCGTTTAATTAGATTGCGATAATTATTAAATTATTAAGTTATTAAAATAGTATTAAACCTTTAAATAAATAACTTTTCTATTTGTCTAAATTGAGTTTAATTAGCGATCAATGTACATAGATACAAACATCTTGTCTAAATTTGATATTGTTTATTCAAATCTAATTAAAAGTAATTACATCCTTAATTAAAATGTATTGAAAATTACAAGTATAATTTTTAATATGAATTATGATATACTAGTTGTTAGTTTTGTTATACATTGCTATACAACCCATATTAAAATCTTAAATTCTTTTGAAGTGAAACTTAATAATATCGAATTATGTAAATATTATAAAATATCAAATAATATTTATCTCTTGTGACTATTATTTTATATTTTATCTCCAAGTGTGAGTTTTAGCTTGAGTCAGTGGCATTCTTGGGGTATGTTGTGTCAGGAGAGGGTATTAAGGTGGATCCCAAGAAGATTGAGGCAGTTCAGAGTTGGCCACGTCCCACTTCAATGACCATGATCAGGAGTTTCCTGGGAAGTAGCTGGGTCTGTTGGAAATAAACCAGCCTGAGTCATAGTGTCCATGAATCGTAGCATGCGGCCCATGACCTCCTGAAATCCCGGTGTTGTCATGAAATCCGCCGGAGTAGGCTCAGCTGCGGGCACCTCGCCCTGCTCCTCGATAATAGGGTCCCCCACAGGATCTGCTGGTGGTGCTACTGGAACTGTTCTGGGACACCCTCGCCCCCAACCACGGGCCGGTGCCCTCCCCCGACCTCAACCTCGGCCTCTAGCAACGGGGAGAGCAACTCCTCTCGGGTCCGGAACGTCGGCGATACGAGTCCTCACCATCTGTGAGAGAGTAGAAGAGGGAAATTTAGTATACTGACCACTGCATGATAGGAAATGAAATAAGAGTAGTCTTCCTAATACCCTATAGCCTCTCGAAGATAAATACAGACGTTTCCATACTGATCTACAAGACTCTATTAGTTTTGTCCATAACTTGTGAGACCAACGTGAACCTAGTTCTCTGATACCATGTTGTCACGACCCATTTTTACAATAGGTCATGAGGGCGCCCGACACCATTGCCAGGCAACACAATGCGGAACATTTCCAGTTACTTATGTTAATTTTTCTCAAGATTTAAGTGAAATAATTATCCGAGTTCGGATCCGAAACCAAAAGTGATAAATAAGGTAAATAACATAATCATTCTACCCAAAATAAATGTCTATCAAAGTGTGTGCCAAGACCTGGTGTCACAAGTACGGGCATCTAGTAGAGTATACGAAAGTCACCTATGTCCTACTGTCCGAAACAAGGAAAAGACAGAAAAAAGTAAAAGAAGACTCCATCCGGCTGCTGAGCGACACAGGAAGGAAGCAGCTCACCGTGGAAGTCTCTGCCGTAAGCTTAAGGGCGCGTACCGAACTGGTAACTAGATGTATTAGCCTCAAACCCTGTACAATAAAGTACAGAAGCGTAGTATGAATACATAAACAATATGTACCCAGTAAGTATCCCGTCTAATCTTGAAGAAGTAGAGACGAGAGTTCGACTTGATACCCACTAGGGTCAAGATAATATAATATAATTGTGTTATTCTAAGCATGAAAGTCACCAATATTTAACAGGTTATAATGAAGAGCAATAATCATTTTCTTAACCTTATTTCAGTTTCCATTTACATTTTTCAATTACCAAGCAAGTAGGCATGTCATGTTCAGGCATCAACATGTATATATCATGCGCAATCATGCCGAGGTCAACGGCCCGCTCCAACAGAAATAAAATGTGCACTGCCGAGGGTCGAAAGGCGCGAACCATAGATGCATCTATTCTTACCAAGGCGATCGGCCCGATCAATCAATATCAAGACAACATCAAGAATGCGCACGAAGGCTAATACATATACAAGGAAGCTCTTACCAAGGCTTAACAAGTTCATATGTTCACTTCTTATTTCCTTTAAGTCTATAGTATATCATGAATGATCATAGTGGCAATTTAAATAAGAGATACCTCCAAATTAGGTATGATGTGGGTCCTAAACTACCCAAGCAATTAATATTATAGTAGCTAGTTAAATAGAGTAAGAACTAATTAATATAGGCTCACAAGGTCAATTCCTAGCTATTTAAGCAATTCCCCAACCATTTACATGAATTTTCTAAATTTCAACCCCTGGCCCACGTGCCCGGATTCTGAGATTTTTCGAAGGAAGCCGTTCTCTACAACCTAAGGATTAATAATATGTGATTTCTAGTCCATTTCATAATAAATTTCATGATTAAATATTGGTTTTATTAAAACCCTAGGTCTAGCTCTAACCCTTTGATTTTACCTAATTTTTAGCATTTAATTAACTTAATATACATGTATTTAAACTAATAATGAAAGGAAGTAACTTACCTTGAAGTGTTATGTTGAAATCCTCTCTTTGGAAGCCCCCAAATCGCCTAAGTGTGGTGTATAAATCAAATAAATGGCCTTTGAGTTCAAATTAAATGAACTCACTGCCCAGCGATTTCCACTTCTGCGGTGCTAGGACCGTTCTGCGGAAACCGATTCTACGGATGTGGGCTCGCTTATGCTGTTCTGGCCCAATATGGCTGGACCGCTTCTGCGATCTAAGTCCCTCTTAAGCGGAACCGCTTCTGCGGTTTCTGGGCCACTTCTGCGGTTTCCCTGGGCCTGGCCCTTGGACGTTTCTGCGATCTTTTGACCTCATCTGCTGTACCACTTCTGCGGTCCAAGAACCACAGATGCGGTTATGACAGAAGCAATAATTCTTCTGCTATTCCTCAACTTTCCCACTTCGCTCGAACCTCGCTCGTTTGACGCTCGGGGCCCCCGAGCCCTGCCCGAACATACCGACAAGTCTAAAATCACGAGACAGACCTACTCGAACCCTCAAAACACCCAAAACAACGCTAAATCTTGGAATCACCCCCTAAAACCAAATGAATCAAACTATTGAACTTCAAGTTCCTAATTTTCTTCCAACGGGCCAAAACGCCCTTAAACTACTCGGATTGACACCAAATTTTACGGGCAAGTCTTAACTGATATTTCGGACCTGTACCAAGCTTCGTAACCAAAATTCGAGCCCGATACCTAGGGAATCAATGATTACTTGGTTTCTTTAATTCTTTAAAACTTCAATTTAATAATTTTAAATAAAAATTCATTACTCGGGCTACAGACCTCGGAATTCGATTCCGGTCATACGCCCAGGCCCCATATTTTCCCACGGACCCTCCGGGATTATCAAATCACGAATTCGGGTCCGTTTTCCCAAAAAGTTGACCGAAGTCAAACTTGGTCTTTTAAGAAAATCTTAAAGAAGCAAATGGACATATTTTTACTTAAAACTCTTCCAATTCCCGAACTAACCGTCCCTGCAAGTTATAAATTAGCTAAAGCAAGCACGGAAAGTTTTATTTAAGGGAACGAGGTTCTAAAATGTAAAACGACCAGACGGGTCGTTACATTCTCTACCTCTTAAACAAACGTTCATCCTCGAACGGACATAGAAAAGTACCTAGACTGCTGAATAAATGGGGATATCTACTCCGCATGTCCTCCTCGTACTCCCAGGTCGCCTCCTCGACCAGTTCGCCTCTCCACTGGACCCTCACCGCGAAAATCCTCTTGGATCTCAACTAAAGATCCTGTCTATCAATAATGGCAATTGGCTCCTCCTCATAGCCCAAACTCTTATCTAACTGGATAGTACTAAAGTCCAACACATGGGATAGGTCGACATGGTACTTCCAAAGCATCGAAACATGGAAAACGGGATGAACTCCCGATAAAATGGGGGGTAAAGCAAGCTCATAGGCAACCTCCCCAACTCGCCTCAACACCTTAAAGGTCCAATAAACCTTGGGCTTAGCTTGCCCTTCTTCCCGAACCTCATAATGCCTTTTATTGGCGAGACTTTCAAGAGAACCTTCTCGCCAATCATGAATGATACATCACGCGCCTTCTAATCCGCGTAACTCTTCTATCTGGACTGAGCTGTGCGGAGCCTCTCCTGAATCAACTTTACCTTATCCAAGGCATCCTGTACCAAATCTGTACCAAGTAACTTAGCCTCACCAGGCTCAAACCACTCGATAGGAGAACGACAACGTCGACCATATAAAGCCTCATACGGGGCCATCTCGATGCTGGACTGGTAGCTATTATTGTACGCAAACTCCGTTAAGGGCAAGAACTGATCCCACTTCCCTCTAAAGTCAATCACACATGCTCTAAGCATATCCTCCAAGATCTAAACTATCCGCTCCGACTGTCCGTCGGTCTGAGGATGGAATGATGTGCTAAGCTCTACATTAGTCCCAACTCACTCTGAACGGCTCTCCATAAATAGGAAGTGAATTGAGGACCTCTGTCTGATATGATAGAAACCAGCACACTGTGCAATCGGACTATCTCCCGAATATAAATCTGAGCATACCTCTCCGATGTATAAGTAGTCTCCACTGGGATGAAGTGAGCCGAATTGGTCAACCTATCCATAATAACCCACACTGAATCAACCTTCTACAAAGTCCGCGGCAACCCAATTACGAAATCCATAGTGATGCGCTCTCACTTCCACTCCAGAATGGGCATCTGCTGAAGTAGGCCACCTGGCCTCTGATACTCATACTTGACCTGCTGGCAATTTAGACATCTAGCTACATATTCCATGATGTCCTTCTTCATCCTTCGCCACCAATAATCTTGCCTCAAGTCATGATACATCTTCATGGCACCCGGATGAATGGAACACCTCGAACTGTGGGCCTCTTCTAGAATCCTCTCCCTGAGACCATCAACATTAGGAACACATAGACGGCCTTGAAGCCGCAACACACCATCCTCACCAATACAAACCTCCTTGGCACCTCCCGGAAGTACCTTCTCTATAAGTACTACCAAATGTGGATCAGTGAACAGCCGGGCCTTGGTCTATCCCAATAACGAAGACTGAGCAACCACACACGCTAGAACTCGGCTGGGCTCTGAAATGTCCAACCTCACAAGTCTGTTAGCCAAGGATTGAATGTCCAAGGCTAGTGGCCTCTCCTCTGCTGGAATGAATGCTAGGCTACCCATACTCTCCGCCTTTCTGCTCAAGGCATCCGCGACCACATTCGCCTTGCCCGGATGATAAAAAATGGTAATGTCATAATCCTTTAGTAACTCAAGCCACCTGCGCTGCCTTAAATTAAAGTCCCTCTACTTGAACAGATGTTGCAAGCTGCGATGATCGGTGTAAACCTCACATGACATCCCATACAAATAATGCCTCCATATCTTAAGGGCATGGACAATTGCTGCCAACTCTAGGTCGTGCACAGGGTAATTCTTCTCATGAACCTTTAGCTGACGTGAAGCATATGCAATAACTCACCCCTCCTGCATCAATACGCATCCCAAGCCAAGGCGTGAAGCGTCGCAATATACCGTATGCATCCCTGATCCGGATGGCAATACAAGAACCGGTGCTGTAGTCAAAGCCGTCTTGAGCTTCTGGAAGCTCTCCTCACAATCGTCGGACCAACAAAATGGGGCACCCTTCTAGGTCAATTTGGTCAAAGGTGATGCAATGGATGAAAAGCCCTGCACAAATCGCCGATAATAACCTGTTAATCCCAGGAAACTCCTGATCTCGATCACTGAAGTGGGACGTGGCCAACTCTAAACTGCCTCAATCTTCTTGGGATCCACCTTAATACCCTCTCCTGACACAACATGCCCCAAGAATGCCACTGACTCAAGCCAAAACTCACACTTGGAGAACTTATCATATAGCTTCTGTTCTCGCAGGGTATGAATCACTACTCTCAAATGTTGCTCGTGCTCCCCCAGGCTACGTGAGTATATTAAGATGTCGTCAATGAAGACGATAATAAAGGAATCAATATAAGGCATGAATACCCGGTTCATCAGGTCCATAAAAGTCGCTGGGGAATTAGTCAAGCCGAAGGACATCACCAAAAACTCATAGTGGCCATATCTAGTCCTGAATGTAGTCTTCGGAACATCCGAGTCCCGAATCTTCAGCTGATGATACCCTGACCTCAGGTCAATCTTAGATAACACTCTAGCTCCCTGCAGTTGGTCGAACAAATTATCAATACGAGGCAACGGATACTTGTTCTTGATGGTGACCTTGTTCAACTAGCGGTAAGCAATGCACATCCGCATGGTCCCATCCTTCTTCTTCACAAATAGCACTGGTGGGCCCCAAGGCGATACATTGGGCCTGACAAACCCCTTTTCTAACAACTCTTCTAACTGCTCCTTCAACTTCTTAGGAGCCATACGGTATGGGGGAATAGATATAGGCTGATTTTTGGGAGCCAAATTAATACAGAAATTGATATCACGATCCGGAGGCATGCCGGGAAGATCAGAAGGGAAAACATCGGCGAACTCTCGGACTACTGGCACTAAATCAATCGTATGAGACTCTGTAGTGGTATCTCGAACATAAGCTAAGTAAGCCAAACACCCCTTCCCGACCATGTGCTGAGCCTTCAGGAAGGAAATAACCCTACTAGGCACATCAACTGTGGAACCCTTCCACTCCAATCTCGGCAATCCTGGCATCGCTAGCGAAACAGTCTTGGCATGGAAATCAAGGACGGCGTGATATGGAGATAACCAATCCATACCTAGGATGACCTCAAAATTGATCATATCAAGCAACAGAAGATCTGTTCTAGTCTCAAACCCGCAGAAAATGACCACACATGACCAATAGATCTGATCCACAGCTACAGAATCACCCACAGGGGTAGACATATGAACAGGAGTGCCCAAAGGCTCAGGAGAAATAACCAGGGAACGGGCAAAAGAGATGATACATATGAATAAGTAGACCCCGGATCAAATAATACCGAAACATCCCTGCCACTAACGGAAATAGTACCTGTGATGACGGCGTCTGAGGCCAATGCATCTGGCCTGGTCGGAAGAGCATAGAATCTAGCTGAAGCGCCGGCTGTCTGGCCTCCACCTGACTGAGTAATAGCTGGCTGTCCTCTCCCTGTCCGGCCTCCACCTTTAGGACGGCCCCTACCAGTCTGTCCTCCACCTCTAGGTGGCTGAGCGGCTGGTGCTGAAACCATGGGTTGCTGACCCTGCTGCACTGCCTTGCCCCAAAGTCTGGGGCAGTGCCTCCTCATATAACCGGGATCTCCGCACTCAAAACAACTGTGTGGGGTGGCGACCTGCTGCACTAACGGCTGACCCTAATAGCCCGTAGACCCACTGGAAGAAGCCTAGATAGCCGGTGGACGATATGAACTCTCCGGTGTGGCACTGAAATAAGAACTGGAAGAATCCGGAGGACCTGAATACCCACTGGAGGAACCCTAAATGGCTGGTGGGCGGTAAGAACTCTATGGCATGGCACTGAAATAGGAGCACGCTGGAGCACCCCGAGCAGGTGGTGGCGCTGAAACTGGGGGCCTGCTCGGCTGACCCCTACCAAACTGACCTCTACCCCTGGCTAGGGTGCCTCTGAACTCTCCAGAGAATCTAGCCCTCTTATCATGTTGCATCTGCTCTCTACCTCTCATATGGTAACCCTCAATCCTGCGTACAATCTCAGCCACTAGCTGGTACCCTATACGCATCTCCACCTCTCGGGCCATACCAGACCGGATAGTGGGGTGTAACCCTACAAAAAACCTTCGTACTCTCTCTTCCTCTGTGGGAAGTATCATGAGTGCGTGGCGGGACAACTCAGAGAACCTCGCCTCATAGTCAATCACGGACATCTAACCCTTCTCTAGATGCTCAAACTGATACCGCAGCTCTTCCCTCTCAGACGGTGGAATGTATCGGTCCAGGAATAACTGTGTGAACTGACCCCAAGTGAGGGGGGGGAACCTGCTAGCCTGCCAAGTGCATATGACTGCCACCATCTACGGGCACTACCCTCAAGCCGAAAAGTAGTGAAATCGACTCCATGCAACTCCAATATCCTCATGTTGTGCAGCTTGTCCCTCCACCTGTCTATGAAGTCCTGAGCATCCTCATGACGCTCACCCCCGAAGACTGGAGGGTGAAACCTAGTCCATCTGTCCAATAACTTCTGCGGTTCGCCGTCCATAGCTGGCCTAAGCTGGGGTGCCACTGCAGCAACTGGCTGAGCCCCATCCGCGGGTAGTGCGCCCGGAGTCTGATATATTGCCGCTACATGACCTGGAGCCTGAGCAGTAGGGGTCTGGGCTCCCCCTCCTGCCTGTGAAGTAGCTGGGTCTGCTGGAAATAAACCAGCCTGAGTCATAGTGTCCATGAACCGTAGCATGCGGCCCATGACCTCCTGAAATCCCGGTGCTGTCATGAAATCCGCCGGGGTAGGCTCAGCTGCGGGCACCTCACCCTGCTCCTCGATAAAAGGGTCCCCCACAGGATCTGCTAGTGGTGCTGCTTGAACTATTCTGGGATGCCCTCGTCCCTTACCATGGGCCGGTGCCCTCCCCCGGCCTCTACCTCGGCCTCTAGCAACGAGGGGAGCAACTCTTCCTGGGTCCGAAACGTCGGCGGTACAAGTCCTCACCATCTGTGAGAGAGTAGAAGAGGGAAATTTAGTATACTGACCACTGCACGATAGGAAATGAAATAAGAGTAGTCTTCCTAATACCCTATAGCCTCTCGAAGATAAATACAGACGTCTCCGTATCGATCTACAAGACTCTATTAGGTTTGCCCATAACTTGTGAGACCTACGTGAACCTAGTGCTCTGGTACCATGTTGACACGACCCATTTTCACAATATGTCATGAGGGCGCCCGACACTATTTGCCAGGCAAGCCAGTGCGGAACATTCCCAAATTTTTATGTTAATTTTTCTCAGGATTTAAGTGAAATAATTATCTGAATTCGGATCCGAAACCAAAAGTGATAAATAAGGTAAATAACATAATTATACAACCCAAAATAAATATCTACCAAAATGTGTGCCAAGACCTGATGTCACAAGTACGGGCATCTAGTAGAGAATACAAAAGACACATATTTCCTACTGTCCGAAAAAAGGAAAAAATAGAAAAAAAGTAAAAGAAGACTCCATCCAGCTGCTGAGCGGCATAGGAAGGAAGAAGCTCACCGTGGAAGTCTCTGCCGTAAGCTCAAGGGCGCGCACCGGACTGGTAACTAGATGTATCAGCCTCAGACCCTGTACAATTAAGTACAGAAGCGTAGTATGAGTACATAAACAATATGCACCCAGTAAATATCCCGTCTAATCTTGAAGAAGTAGAGACGAGAGATCGACTTGATACCTATTAGGGTCAAGATAATATAATATAATTGTGTTATTCTAAGCATAAAAGTCACCAATACTTAACAGGTTATAATGAAGAGCAATAATCATTTTCTTGACCTTATGTCAGTTTTCATTTACATTGTTCAATTACCAAGTAAGTAGGCATGTCATGTTTAGGCATCAACATGTATATATCATGCGCAATTATGCCGAGGTCGACGGCCCGCTCTAACAGAAATAAAATATGCACTGCCAAGGGTCGAACGGCGCGAACCATAGATGCATCTATTCTCACCGAGGCGATCGGCCCGATCCATCAATATCAAGACAACATCAAGAATGCGCACGAAGGCTCATACATATACAAGGAAGCTCTTACCAAGGCTTAACAAGTTTATATGTTCACTTCTTATTTCCTTTAAGTCTATAGCATATCATGAATGATCATAGTGGCAATTTAAATAAGAGATACCTCCAAATTAAGCATGATATGGGTCCTAAACTACCCAAGCAATTAATATTATAGTAGCTACGCACGGACTCTCGTTACCTAGTACGTACGTAGCCCCCGCATTTAGCAACAATCACTCAGTTATTACACCTATGGGGACAATTCCCTCTTACAAGGTTAGAAAGGAGACTCACCTCGCTCCAAAGTGCACCTCCAATTACCAAGAATGAGCCCAAGTCCTTACTTCGAAGCCGAACAATCCCAAACTAGTTAAATAGAGTAAGAACTAATTAATATAGGCTCACAAAGTCAATTCCTAGCTATTTAAGCAATTCCCCAACCATTTACATGAATTTCCTAAATTTCAACCCCGGGCCCACGTGCCCGGATTCCGAGATTTTTCGAAGGAAGTCGTTCTCTACAACCTAAGGATTAATAATATGTGATTTCTAGTCCATTTAATAACAAATTTTATGATTAAATCTTGGTTTTATTAAAACCCTAGGTCTAGCTCTAACCCTTTGATTTTACCTAATTTTTAGTATTTAATCAACTTAATATACATGTATTTAAACTAATAATGAATGGAAGTAACTTACCTTGAAGTGTTATGTTGAAATCCTCTCTTTGGAAGCCCCCAAATCGCCTAAGTGTGGTGTAGAAATAAAATAAATGGCCTTTAAGTTCAAATTAAATGAACTCACTGCCGAGCGATTTCCGCTTCTGCGGTGTTAGGACCGTTTCTGCGGAAACCGCTTCTATGGATGTGGGCTCGCTTCTGCGGTTCTGGCCCAATATGGCTGGACCGCTTCTGCGATCTAAGTCCCGCTTAAGCAGAATCGCTTCTGCGGTTTTTGGGCCACTTCAGCGGTTTCCCTGGGCCTGGGCCTGGCCCTTGGCCGCTTCTGCGATCTTTTGACCGCATCTGCGGTCCAAGAACCGCAGATGTGGTTATGACAGAAGCAGCAATTCTCAGCTATTCCTTAACTTTCCCACTTCGCTTGAACCTCGCTCATTTGACGCTCGGGGCCCCCGAGCCCCGCCCGAACATACCGACAAGTCTGAGATCACGAGGCGGACCTACTCGAACCCTTGAAACACCCAAAATAACGCTAAATCTTGGAATCACCCCCTAAAACCAAATGAATCAAACTATTGAACTTCAAGTTCCTAATTTTCTTCCAACGGGCCAAAACGCCCTTAAACTACTCGGATTAACACCAAATTTTACGGGCAAGTCTTAACTGATATTTCGGACCTGTACCAAGCTTCGGAACCAAAATCCGAGCCCCATACCTAGGGAATCAATGATTACTTGGTTTCTTTAATTCTTTAAAACTTCAATTTAACAATTTTAAATAAAAATTTATTACTCGGTCTTTGAGTTCAATTTTTTCAAAAAGTTGACCGAAGTCAAACTTGGTCTTTTAAGGAAATCTTAAAGAAGCAAATGGACATATTTTTACTCAAAACTCTTCCAACTCCGGAACTAACCGTCCCCGCAAGTTATAAATTAGCTGAAGCAAGCGCGGAAAGTTTTATTTAAGAGAACGGGATTCTAAAATACAAAACGACCATTCGGGTCGTTACGAAAAGGTTACCATTATTATATGAAGTTTCAACTTGTGGAAAAAACTAATGATTAGCTACGAAATTCTATTGTAGCAAGAAATTTGTGGCTAACTTAACTTATACTGCCACAACTTTTTATAACTTGAAGCAGAAATATTCATTTAGCTACAATATTTTATTGTGGCTAAAAAGTTATTATAGCTATAGTAAGTTTCAACTCGTGGCAAAAATTTAATGATTAGCTATAGAATTCAATTATAGCAATAAATTTGTAGCTATATCATTTAACTACTATCACAAAATTTTAAAACTACAATATTTTGTTTCAAATAATTTAGTGTAGCTAAAAGTTTGCTTTTGCTACAGTAACTATTGATGCGTGGCAAAAACTTATGATTAACTACAAAATTTAATTTGTAACAATAAATTTATAGGTATTTATGTAACTATTGCCACGATTGTTAGCAAGTATAGCTAATACGAGGAATTAGCTTTACCAACTTAATTTTCGTGGCAAAGAAATTTTATAATTTTGTAAATAGCCACGAAATTCTAATTTGTGTGGCTATTATTAGGTATTAGCTATAATTATTAAATTCATAGCTAAAATTTCGTAGCTATAGATGCATAATGTTATAGTGAATTTTAAGAACAGCCCTTCATGCTCATTTAAGATGTCATAAGCCTAAACATAATTTCTAGCAATTATAATTGTACTAGTGTAGTTTTAAAAACAAATGAAACATAAGTCAAGAAGATCACAAAGTTCACAAGGCATAAAGAAACATATAATCAACCCCAAACATGGATAACCATGACACATGCATATACGTTAGTCATAATATAAGGAACTTTATCTGTTTTACTTCAATAATTATGTCGTAAGTTAATATTCTTTATTTTTTTTCCCGTAGTTTTGTTAATATGTTGATATATCAGTTTTTATTTTATTTTTTCTAATATACTTTTTATCTATTAAAAAAATATCGGATATCTAGGGCATTGGAGATAATTCTTACCGAAGAGGAAATGAATTCAATGCTTTTAATTGGACAGTTACCATGCAGTCGCAGTCATTCAAAGGGAATGAATCAAGTGCCTTTAACTGGAGAATCACAACGTAGTCAGATTTGATCAAAAGACACGAATCAAACTCCTTTAATTGGAGACCTCATACCCACAGTCGTTTGAAATGTTCTACAATGGGGTTTGATGATGAATTTGTTAGCACATATACGATGTAATTTTTTATTTTTGTTTTTAGTCTGAAGTTTTCTGTTCTAACCTGAACTTTTTGTTTTGTATTTGCTGAACTTCAATATTGTTAAAGCTGAAGTTTTGTTCTGTATTTGCTAAACTACTCCCTTTTTAGTCTGGAGTTTTTCATATTATATTTTGCTTAAATACAACATAGTTTGTCTGAAGTTGTTGTTCTGTATTTGTTGAACTTCAGTATTGTTAGAGCTAAAGTTTTATTTTGTGTTTGCTAAACTACATGTCTTTTTGGTGGTCTGAAGTTTTTCATACTGCATTTGCTTAGCTACAAAAGGGGCATGCTTCCCTATAAGAACAAGTAAAACAAATTGGAGAAAAAATATTTTCAGAAGCTTCGCATTGTAGTTGTAGGCCATTAATTGATTCTTCTTTTTAATCGATAACCTTGTTTAGTGAAAGAAATTAAGTAATTAGATATTATCATATATCCTGTAGTACAGAAACCAACCTGTGCTATTTACCTTTCAGGCACTTATCTAGGGGGTTCCATGGGCACGTGAACACATGCTCCCCTCCCTACATCATGTATAGTAATGTTATATTTTTTTCATAAATATTTAAATATATGTGTGTGCACTCATGCTTAAAGTATTATATGTGTGATAGTTACCGGGTCTATCTCTCTAAATGAGATTGCGAGGTCAAATCTTATATCAATCTTGTTGTTTTTTCTTCTTCTTTTTCCCCTAGAACTAGATGCCCACGAAAGATGAGCATGTCTAGTGTCACTTTTTGCGTATTAATTAAGTATATTTTCTTTTGTTTCTTTTTTTGTCTGATTTATTCTTTCAAAATTTTAACACATTAAAATTCCTATTATTATTTTGTCATTGTAAAATCTTATATGATTAAACAAAATATGTATATTAAAACTAATAGCAATACATGATGTAGCATATAATCAATGGGTTCAACTGATCCCGACATTTTGAACATGGATAATAGATATAGATGGAAGAAAATTATTTTTTTTTAAATCTAATTTTGTTAACTTATAATGGAAAAGTGTAACGGGTGCGCAATAGTAAGAACTAAAGGTTAAACATGTCAAATTTATATCCTGGGACCATCATTTCTTAATAGTGCACCTATCCTGCCAAAATACTGGATGCGTCTCTTCTTTCGGGGCATGCTAAAGATAAAAATGGAAGATGTTCTACCAACTTCCTCTAAAGTCTCTCCCAATTACATATCTATAGTCACTTCAACGGCCCGTGCATGTTGATTTTTCTTTTCTTCCCTTTATTTTTTGTTGTTTTTTTCCTGGATTTGCCTTGTTCGATTCATGTATTTTTTAATACATTATTTCATTTTCTATGAGGTGATTTTTTTTTGTTATTGAACTTATACACTTTATGGAAATGCAAAAGGATGGGTGAAGAGAACTTGCTCTTTTTTGGAGTCAATTACTCACATGGTCACTCAATTATCTCAAATTATCTCCTAAAGTCACTTTGAACTATGCATATTGCACTCAAAAGGTCACTCAACAATCCAAATTTTGGATTGCCAAATACCTTTTTTACCCTCTAAATCATATCTTCTTTTATTTTATTTTTTAAAATTTTTAATATTATGATTTTCCTTGTTTAATTTATATTATGGACTTACCTATAGAATAAATAAATATTATATATAAATTAAAAAAATAAAAAATATTTAAGTATCTATAATGCTGGAATAATAAAATAATTAGCATAATAAAAAATTAATTAAAATAATTTGTTTGTAATAATAATTTTAGTATTAACAACAAAAAAATTAAAAATTTATTTGCACAATTCAGAATGAAAGAAAATCAAGGTTGTAAAATATATATTCCATGCACGTAATATAAAATAATTATTTTAAATAAAAATATTTTTATAATATAAATTATATATTCTTGAAAATTATGCTCAATTATATTATATATATATTCCATGCACAACTTAACATAGCATATTTTACCCTATACAGATAGTCCCTGCTTTTCGGTGACATAACTTTGTGTCGTCGGAAAGTTGGTAGAAACATAATGATATAATTGAGCATAATTTTTAAGAATATAATATATATTATAAAAATACCTTTATTTAAATAATTATTTTTGTATTACGTGCATGGAGTATATATTTTACAACCTTTATTTTTTTATTTTGAATTGTATAAATAAATTTTTGAATTTTTATTGTTAGTACTAAAATTATTATTACTAACAGATTATTCTAATTAATATTTTTTTACTATGCTCATTATTTTGTTATTCCAGTAATATATATGCTTAAATACTTTTTATTTTTTTAATTTATAAATAATATTATTTATTCTATAGGTATGTCCATAATATAAATTAAAAAAGAGAAAATCATAATATTAAAAAGTTTAAAAAAAATAAAAAGAAGATAATGTTTATAATTTAGAAGGTAAAATAGGTATTTGGCAATCCAAAATTTAAAAAATCTAGTTGAATGAGCTTCTGAGTGAAATAGGCATAGTTCAGTGACTTTTTTGTTACAAACAAAAGTAAAGTGACTTTAGGAGATAATTTGAGGAAATTGAGTGACAATTTGAGTAATTGACCCTTCTTTCTTGCATCCGTATGTTCCTGCTGTCATTAATCCGCATGCGAAAATTGTCCAATAGTATAGACAATATAAATTATATTAAAACAATAGGATAATGAGTAAAAGTAATACAAGCTGAAATTGATGAACGGTTAACCTATTCGAATGGCTTGATTGTCAAACGACAAATGATTAGATTGCATAGCATATGAAGCTGCAATTGAACAACTAAATTTAGTAAGGTAGGTAAATTTTATAATGAGTTAAATTTTGATGTTATTAGGTGTAAACATGTGATATATTAATATCATACCTATAGTTCTTTTATAGCTGATATTATTGGTGTATGTTCCAGTGTATAACCTTTTCTAAGAGCGCAGCCTAATAAAAATCAAAATATATACTCCTTCCGTCTAAATTTATGCGGCGAGATTGTTTTAATAACGATAACAGTAAGAAAAAATTATAGCAAATCAAGAGGGGACATGAGACCTAACTTAAACCTAGGAAGGAATATTGTATGCTCCCTTTTACAAAACAAGACATCAGTTTGTTCATTATTTGAATAGAAGACATATTTATTAGATTTTTTAACGTTTTACTTACTCAAAGAGTTGCAGTATTTTGAATGTTTAAACTGCAGTGCATGTATTTAGCAAGAAAATGAACATCTTGCAGTTAGAAAAAATGAAGGTAGAAGAATGTCTTCTCTTTATTATATCGAACTTCTTAAGGTGGTAAGGTGTTGCTTGCAAATTTTAACAAAGAATAATGCATAAAAACTGTCGGTGGAGTAGCTCTATCACAACCTTTATATAGTACTAGACAAGAATTTTCTATTTGGCTAGAGAATTTTTCCGTCGCTAAAATCAGACTTTTTAGTAGTGAGCCTGGTGCAATGAGTTCTGACGAAGGAGACTGCTGGTTAGAGAAATCGATCTCAGATCTCTTGTGTGGAAACTACTTACCTAATTAACTCAGTCAACCCTTGCCGGGTCTTTATATAGTTGTAATAATTTCTACTAGTATTAGATTGCAAAAATAGTGCTACCCTATACAATACAATACAAGTGATTCCATATCTAACTCTACTTAAAAGGTAATACGAAGTAAATATCAATTCGAGAAAGAAGTAAAGTCTTAGAATCTCATTGCCCTAATTGCAAACTTATGTATAAGCCAAATTGTGATAAAAGCTAGAGTTACTCGAATTAAAGTGGCAGAAAGATCGATATATTTCCCTGATGAAATGGGGTTGTCTCAGCTTAAGAGCCCGTTTGAATTGACTTATTTTAAGTGTATTTAAGTCAAAATAGCTTTTAAACCATTTTGTAGTGCTTGGATAAAGTAAAAATATATTTTTAAGCACTGATTTTTTAAGCTAAAATAACAAAAATAAGCAAAAAATTAAAAAATTTCAGCTTATGACTTACGATTAAAAGTCACTTAAAATAAACGCATCCATGGGGCTCTAATCTTGTTTTGTCAATTATATTGTCTCAAACGTCTTTCAGATATATTGTCAATGTCACCTCCACTAATCATCATATCATCACCTAATTATTTATGGACCCTCACGTGTGAAGCTTTTTTGTCCTACTTTATAATATGATTAGGCTCTTAATCATCGAATTATCTACACAATAAGTAGAAAAATATGTGTTTAATTTATATACATAGAATATATAAAAATAATTACACTATCAGGTCATACAATAAATATCTACAAATAACGCTCCATAAACAGAAAGAGTGTAAACTTGATAATATGATAGACCACCTAGTATATATAACAAGTAAAAGTGACCTGAATCGTGATATACTGATATATCAGTATCAGTATATCAGTATACTGATACTAATGGAAACTACATCAATTTCTTTTTTTTTTAACCACTATCCATTTATATAAGTTACACTCAAGATATATCAGTCGTATATTAGTGTTGAGCATGGATTAAAAGCAATTGATGTAGTTTCCATTAGGGGTCTTCATGATTCGGTTTGGATCGGTTTTTTCTTAAAAAGAAATCAAACCAAGTAAGTTGATTTTTCAAATATTAGAACCAAACCAATCCAATTAAGTCGGTTTTTTCTCGATTCGGTTTATGTCGGGTTTTGTCGATTTTTCGGTTTTTTCGGTTATTTGTCGCTTTTTCTTAAATATAAAACATACACTACCAAACTTATATTCCAGCGACCACATTTTCAACGTAAAACTATCAAATCAATTACCCTTTGAGAAATCTATTATTTAATAAAATATATTGATAATAATTGAATCAAATAGTGATGAATAATTTAAGAACTCAATTAAAAATATTTTTTTTAACATGAAATTGATTCTTACACTTAACAAAAGAAAACTACCAATCAAACTAGAATATAAAGGTAAAGAACTATACTAAAAGTGCAAACGATTAACATTCACCATAAAAATTTTGAAATTTTGTATAAAAATATACATATATATAGGTGTAATAATAAATTTGAAATAGCTACTCCTATAGTCGGTTTGGTTCGGTTTTTTCGGTTATTTTTTTTATTAAAACCAAAACCAAAGCAAATTTGATCGGTTTTTAAAATTCAAAACCAAACTCAAACCAAACCAAAAAGTATCGGTTTTTTTGGTCGGTTTGGTTTGATTTTCGGTTTGGTTTGATTTTTCGGATTTTTATGAACACCCCTATTTTCCATTTTGAAGGGAAATTTGGTGTAACTCGTAAAGTTACTGACATGGAATCAAGAGGTCTAGGGTTTGGGCCGTGAAAACAGCCTCTTGCAGAAATACAGGGCAAGACTATGTACGATAGACTCTTGTGATCCGGCCCTTCCCCAGACCTCGCGCATAGCGCGAGCTTAATGCAATGACGTAGTTTCCATTTTGTTCAATGAATGTCCCCCATGAAAATGGCAAGGGAAGATAATAGTAGTCAGTGGCGAAGCCAGGAAATTTAATAAGGGTGTTCAAACATTTGCTATTGAACTATGTAAGGGTGTTCAAAGTCTATTTTTAATTAATAACAAGTAATATTTTATTTTATACGGAGTATAATTTTCCGGCGAAGGGTGGTCAGTTGACCACCCTTGAATGCATGTAGCTTCGCCCCTGATAGTAGTATTATTACAACCTCCAAGATCTTACGATTAAGATGTCTAAAGATTTTTCTTTTCTCCAGCTAATTCTTTTGGACCCCTTTTTAATTTGCTAGACCCCATGTTTTACTTTAATGCGTGCCCTTAAATACTCAGCTAAGTACGTTCATTTGCTTTAATTTCAAACAAAAATAAATACCAAAGCAATTGCTTTAATTTAATGTTTTTCATGGGTTCAACAAACAAGAAGAACAAACATATGCCATGTTCAGCATGTAAGTTTCTTCGTAGACGCTGCACTCAGGATTGCATTTTCTTGCCTCATTTTCCTTCTGCTGAACCACAAAAATTTATTGCTGTTCATCGCATTTTTGGTGCAAGCAACATCAACAAAATTTTACAAGTAAGCAATTCATATGTTTTAACTTTTTTTTTAATGGCTGTCTACTAGTCGTACCAGACTATCGGCACAAGCAATCAAAGCCAGAAAATTCCTAAAGGGTGTTCAGACTTTAAAAAAGTAAAAAAAATTCCTGACAAAGAGTGTTCGATATATGTTATTAGGGGTGTACATAGGTCGGGTTGGTTCGGATTTTACAATTACCAAACCAAACCAATTATGTCGGATTATTAAATCTAAAGACCAAACCAAACCAATAAAACTCAGGTTTTTCACTCTCGGTTTTTCTCGGGTTTTCTCGTTATTCGGGGTTTTTCGGGTTTTTTTCCGGTAAAATTTTCGTAGAACAAAACATATAAATTATGCTCAAAATATTTCTTTAGTCCTAGTAAGATACAACTATATAAAGTATTTTCCAA